>CM029116.1:7934142-8216642 GCA_016859345.1 Istiophorus platypterus
TCTCTTACATTAGGCAAAAGTGAGAAAACTTCATCACAGCTGTAATCTAGCGATCTGCATGTAATTTTCCATTTGTGATTTGTGACGTTTCCCCGAGGAAATCAAACTACAGTATTAATAACAAACTAGTCTAAACTCAAATCTGCCTACTAGCTTTATGAGGACACATCAGCCAAATCCATGCTCAATGGATAGTAATGTAAGATATGGTTGAAAGCTCCAAAAACCTAGGGAAGGGGACCTTTGAGCTTAGGTTATTTTATTGAATATATGATGGAGAAGCTCATCTTTGCAAGAGTTGAGTGTCTTAAATAACTGCTTGGTTTCTGAACACAACTTGGTCACAGTTTTTTTTGCTTGCATCCAATAATATTTGCTGTACAACCCAGTTACGATAAAGGCGGGAGATTCTGTATCATCCAAACAGCTACAGAATTCAACGGGGTTTGAAGATAGTGTGGTGATTGATCTGATTCACCAGGTGAACCACTGCACTGATTATTGTTGCACTGTTATTGTGTTATATTACTCTGCTGAAGACATTTGACAGTGAGGACTCATGCAGGAGTTAATGCTGCACTGATGCTTCAGTTTGCTGCTGTGTGCAGATGTTGGCCCCGTTGGCACCAGCATTTTGAGAGAAGTTGAAATATTAGTGGCAAACTTGTTGGTTTGTTCGTGGTCCTGTCAACTTCAGATCTGCCTTGGCTCTGTCTAGACTGTAACCTAGATTTCAGATGTGGAGGGATCCTTTCAGTTTGAGATCCTTTGGATTGTAAACACATCTGTCATTTGTTTCAGGCCACCCTCTCTAGTGGTCGCAGACTTCGGTTGTGGTGACTGTAAAATTGCACGCAGTGTGAAGAACAAAGTGCACAGCTTCGACCTGGCAGCCGCCTCTGAGCTCGTCACCGTCTGTGACATGGCCAACGTGAGTTTGGGCTTTGTAGTTTTGTTTCTGTTTTTTTTTCCATTTGCTAATTAGTGTTCATTTTCACTCTGTGATTGTTCTGAATGAGAAACTTGTGGGCTGTCTGCAGGTCCCACTCCGTGACTGCTCTGTGGACATAGCGGTGTTCTGCCTTTCCCTCATGGGGACCAACCTGGCAGATTTTTTAGCAGAGGCCAATCGGGTCTTAAAAATGAGGTCAGAGAGATGTTACTGATTCAAAATATGCACTTTTTGTTTTTGTTTTTTTACTTACATGTCAGTCTAACCGTTTTACACAATTATTGCAGGGGTGCCCTTAAAATAGCAGAAGTGGCGAGTAGATTTGACAATGTGCGGAGCTTCATCACTGCACTGGCAAGTCTGGGATTCAAGATGGTTTCCAAGGTGAGGCAACAAACAAGATGACTTCAGTATATAGGCAAAGAGAATCACACTCTTTATTTGTCTGCCTTCCCTAATAAACTTTCATGTTGCCCAAGCATTCTAACAGCTCTTTTTAAAATGAAATATCAAGCCCATATTCCAATAATGAGAACCCTGATTAAGCAAAGGGATGGTCTGGGATGTAAATATGTGCATTTTAGACTTTTGGTTCTTGCTGTACAATCCCAATTAGACATACAAAGATATACAACAGTATTCATTGTGGGTACAGGTATCCTAACTTCCTTTTCCTTACAAGAAGTCTATTTGCTCAGAGAGGGAGTCAGTAGCTGGCAGCCACATTTTTTGTAATTCATAACATGTGGCTGTGCTGCTTTGGGCAGGAAACTGCTTTATTTTTGGCAACAAAGAGACTCAGTTATATGTGTTAAAGGTAAATGAACATCATGTGAACAGCTGAACCGGAACAAGACTTTAACAAAATGATGGCCAGTAGCTAAGCTAGTTATGTGTAAAAAAAAAAAAAAATGACTGCTGGTTTGTTTGTTTTTTTTTCCCTCTAGGATACAGAGAACTCTCACTTCTACTCCTTTGAATTCATGAAGACAGGAGACGCCCCAGAGAATATTAAGAAATTTGGACTTGAGTTGAAGCCTTGTGTGTACAAGAAAAGATGAGGAAGTTTGAGAACCTCATAAAAGTGTATGTGTGCATCATTTCCCCACATTTTTTTTTCATTTATCAGTATATCAATGGACTATACTTCCTGGATTCAGTTTTGTTTCATGGAGAATGAAGTCGTAGACTTATTTAAATGTATCATATTCTTCTGATATGTTTGTTTAGATTCCAACAGTTGAATTATGTGCATCATATGTACGTGATTTTTTTTTTCCATGCAGTCTAATTGTCTGTGATTATGTGCCATCGGTATTTCAGTTCAAGCAGGTTCCCACTTCTAAGCAGACACCACTTGGGTTGAATCCACTGATGAGTTCCTCCTCTACGGTTGGAAACGTGCTTAGCAGTGAAAAAAAATCACCTTATATGGTGCTGAGTTAAAGGTGAAATCTACATACAAAGTTACATGGCACACTGGGTATACCCTGCTAATTTAGGCAATTTTATAACAAGATAAGTTTTGTAAATGTTAAGGTTGTTAGACGGTAAAAAAAGAAAAGTCTTAAAAAATGTGTGATGGTTAATGAATGAAATATAATCTTTTTTAGAAACAATCTCTCTGTTGTGGACATATTGAGAGATTTTCGGAGCACATTTGTACTTACTTTTGTCCAGTACTCAGAGAGAGTGAGTGGTGTCATTGCCATAATATCTGAGGGGAAAAACTCCAAATGAAACTGAAGATATGACAGTGGTGACTAAAACCTAAATCACTCAGTTGCATGTGTAATCATTTGCCACCAGAGGGTGTAACAACACCGCAACCGGGCACAAGCAGTGACTTTAGTCTGTCTGCGTCCGGGTTCATGTACTGTGTGATAGTGTATTCATAGAATTACTCCAGTTGTAACAGCAGCTGTCCTCACTAATTTAGTCGACCAAATATATCACAAGGGCAGATGGCGCGCAGAGTCACGGCCAAATCTTTCAGTCATCTCTACTATATCAGAAAATGCATCTGTCGTGGTACAGTCACATGCAAATTAAACAAAACAGATTGGAAAAATACATATATATATATATATATATATATATATATATATATATATATATATATATATATATATATATATATATATATATATATATATATATATATATAGGAATGATTTTATTCACAAATACCTGAGAATACAATCTGCATAAAAACGGAGTACAAATTTCAAGTAAAATGAAAAAGTGCAAAAGTAATGCATTCACAATCCTTAATGCCAATCAATCGAAACAAAAAACTTTAAAAAGAACAGACGTTTCAGTGCATCGGCAGTGGGTTCTTCCACTTTAAATGCTACAGTTCCATAAAAATAGACTGAAATCATAAACATTATTGTATTGCCGGTAAGCCCTCACATCTGGTTTGTGCACATTGTAAAGCTGATTGTCGTATCCAAAGCTCTGCGAAGCGCCTTTTATCTTCACACCGTGCTCTTCATGTCGATAACTATGGAGTAACTGACCCTTTGAGCACATTGCTTACTGTCTTTTTCCATCCCAACCGGCATCTTCACCCCAGGAGAGTCGGGCTCCTGCATCAGGGAGGTTAAGGCCGAGAGACATTCCTGCTTCTGAATCAGCAAGAGAGAAGGAATGAAGAGAGAGGAACAGAAGTTATTAATGTTGGTTCCTGAGGTGCTATAATAGCAGTAAGCAAAACCGAAGGGGCCAAGGTGAACTCAGGATATATGAACATATTTCTGAAGGAAAAGTGTAAACCTACAGAATTTAAAATTACCTTATATTGTGTCCTAAAATTTCCTGTGCTGTAAAATAAAACAAAAGACAAAAGGTTATATTATTCATCTGAATAGTCCTCTTTTGAATTAATTGTTTTTGGAGGAACTTGTAAGGCTGAACATCACCACTAGATAGCACTGTGGCTTAATCCGACACACTGAGTCAGACTGAGACTAGACAAGTTGCAGCTGGGAATGCATTATGCGACAGGAGCATCAGTGGAGACGAGTGCTCATCATTGATCTCTGATGTCCGAAGCTGGCTTTGTACGTTATGACCCTCGTGTCATCAACTCAATGAAGACCTGATGCTTTCAAAAAGTGTCCCCTGCACTGAACTGGGCTTGGGGGTTGGGGTGCAGTTAGTCCCGAAATAGCCTCTTTCCTGGGGAGTCGTGTTTTCTTGCGTACCCTGGAGTACGCTGTGTGACTGACCTTCCCAAATTAGCCTGAGAGGACCCTCCCACCGGAGCGAGGGATAATGGCACGGAGGCTCCGTCGACCAATGGCAACTTGACCAAATGCTCTGACAAGAGAGGCAGGCGTATTGAAGGAGCCTCTGAGTCCACTGTTGTTCTGCCAAGTGCAGATTTACTCACGGTGAGGCCTGATCTGATCCTGACAAACTTTCTTGAGAAAAGTTAAGATTTGGCATTGAACATGGAAATGTGGAAACTTCTGCAGACAGAAACCATAAACAGTTCCACGATCATGACAGCTATCCCACATTAGTAGTAGAAGACCAGTGACTCACTGTTTTTTTCCAGAACCGAAAAGATTAAGAGATGTATTTGTGGGATTTTTTTATCGATGAATGGCAGCTCGAATTTCATTACACTAATAACTTCCGAAGATGTGGACTTTTTGATCCTTTACCCTTAGCTTTTGCAATGTGGCACTGACGATAATGGGTCAACTAACAGCAGCCTACTGCAGAAACTGCCATGAGTAGCGCTGCTAAAAGCCGAGCAGGCCACTGGAAAAATGAATCTGTTGTTCCCACAGACAGAGCTCACTTATTTTCACCTATGTACAAGCAGGTCTGCGGTGGTGGTGGCACCTGTCTGCTCTAGTCACATCACTTCCTGTTTATGAATAGCTGCACAGTACTGGGGTGTCAGGGAGTCGGGTTAACGATCCATGCATCCTGTTTGTCTCACACTGTGTGGCACCGGCGGCGTTGCCCTCATTTGCCTGCAATGCTTAACCTGCTGAGCTGCAACCTGTCACCTGCGGAGGCATTTGACTCACCTGCACGCCCAGATAGTGACGACGAGGACCAGGATGATGGCCGAGGTCGAGGAGATGCAGATGATGGCTACGATCGCTGCGGCACACACACACACACACACATACACACACACAAGTGCGCGTAAACACAGTGCACAAAACCAAAAATATTTGTTGGCATGGTCAGACTTTCCTGTGAGAACAGGCTAATAGAAAATACAACACGGCAGGCACTCACTTCTCTGTTTGGCCTCGCTCGTGACCTCCACTTGAACTTTGACTGTGGCCACGAGGTGGTAGAAGGACGCCTGGCAGATGTACAGGCCTTCATCCTGCTCTGTGAGCTCCGAGTGAAAGACCATTGCGTGCCCTTCCATATCAACAAATGAGCCATCACCCCTGAAACAAAAGTGACGTTTTAATTGAATTTGTCTTCAAAGGAAAAGTTTCATTATCAGGAGTATGGTTATTTTCTTTATTGCTAAGAAAGTTGCAAAGATTGATGCCACTCCCTCCTGTGTGTACCTTTACTTACCAGGCCAAGAAATAGTGCCATATATAAAGCCCCCATAAAACCGCAAATTGCCATTTTCACTTTTTTGTTTGTTCTTTGTTAATTTGTGAGCATTTTTAAAGGTGCACACAGAAGAATTTGGTTACCTTTGGAAAGAGCCAGACCAGCTGTTTTCCCCTGTTTCCAGTCTAATCTAAGATAACCATCTCGTGGCTGTAGCTTATTTAGCAGACAAATTTGAAAGTGGTATCGATTTTCTGTTCTAACTCTCGTCAAGAAAGTGTATTTCCCAAAATGTCAAACTACTACTATCAATTCAGGTCAAAATAATGCCCGCCCGTATTAATGATGTGCAAAAAATCCAGGTTATATATTTCAAGATGACAGTTCTTTACTCTTAAGTGCATTAGCTCCATTAAATGATGGAAGCATTGAGATTTGTGCAGTACTCTGTGTGTGCAGGTGCATCCTCGTGACAGATATGCTTTAAGATTATAGAGGATACGCCACCTCTTACAGCTGAGGTCAGGTTGTGGCACATTGCCTTCGACTCGGAGCAGTATTTTCTGGTTGCGGCGATTTTCCTGGAGAGCTAGTCTGTGTATGACAGGTTCACTGCCGTAGAAGCTTTGCAGAGGAGTCGTGTGGTTCAGGACTCTCACAGCGGAGATATCTGCAGAAAAGTAAGGTGAACTGCGAAAATGAACCTTGTAACATTTCAACTCCAAGTGGATTTATGTGAGATTCTACATTTTGAAGAACTGAAGTGTACTTGTTCATATGCTTTTATCAATTCTATAACACTCACAGTATCGGGGGATGTGAACGGTCATATTCTTTGTGATCCCACGTTCAAACCGGTACATACAGGTCAGATCCTGCCCTTCGTGAAGGGACAAAGGGAACTGATAAGTCAGCCTGGCTCTCAGGGAGTGTCCGTCAGACTTTGAAAGCAGGGATATTTGGCCTTTGGCACTTTCAGGAAGAACCCAGGCCAGGTTCGTCCTGACACCCTCTCCTTTGCAGTCACACACTGCCAGCCAGAGATTAGAGCCCTGCTGTCTCACCACGGACACACTGAGCAGTGGCGCTTCTGAAAGAGAACAAGGGGCGACGGGAGGTAGGTGAGCAGCTGTGTGAACTCGTGTGTGTCATAGAAAGGCACATTTCAAAGAAACAAGGAACATACCCCGCACGGGAATATGTACTGTTCTTTCCTCCGGTGCCTCCAGGCTCGGATGCTCCACCATGCAGGTCAAATTCTGACCAGCATACAAAGAGGACAAGAAGTGCACGGAGCTACGGGCTGAAACCGAACCATCAGCCCGGACTTCCGGCTCCGACAGATAACTGGCGACACTGTTGTCGCTCTTCCCAACATGCCAGGTTATATTCGCTGCTGGAGGAACACTGTCCGCAGAGCAGACCACATTTGTGTGGTGTTCGCCGTCTCTCCACTCAGTGGTGGAGTTGATGGTGATGTCAGGGCGAGCTGCGTGGGAAGGAGAAGTTCAAATGCAGGAAGTAAGGAGTTTCAATAGACAAAAAGATAAAATCTACAGGGAGCCTACATGACCAAATATGTCTGCTACTCAGACAGAACTACTCATTGCTTGATTTGTTGAACATACCACAGAGAGGGAGAGTTATGCTTCTGTTCTTCGGCTCCTCAAATGCTGGGTGATTTATCACACACACTGCAGTGAGCTCCCAAGGCAAGCAGGCAGGGAGGAGGAAAACTCCCCAGACAGAGTGGCTTCCATTATGAGAGGAAAAATTGGACCAAGAGACTCCAGACACACCCTTCGGTAGAAGCCAGGATACGTTGGCTGCAGGAACAGCATCGGCTGCTGAGCACTCAATCACCCTATGTCCATCTTTAGCCTGCAAATCAACTCGTATGGTGGGAGGAACTGAGAAGAAGGGCGTGAGGAGAAAGTTCCATGTTAATAGTACACTTAATGTGGAAAAATTCATCATGTAGTCACAGAAGAAATACTAGCAAAGAGTTTCACCTACCAAGCTGTATTACAGGGGGTTGAACTGTGATGTTTAACCGCAGCATTGCCTTAAGATGGTGATAGGAGAAGACACATTCATACAGGCCTGCGTGCTGATGCTCCACAGGACCCTGAACTGTGAGGGTACGGTCAGCCGGCTCCCAACCGTCAGGCAAAGGCCCATCATCTCTAAAGGAAAAATACAAGCAAATGCACAAGGCTATCAAGCTTCAGCTTGAATCTTGTACTGATATTTCAGGTAAAAATGTCAAACTTTGAATACACAATCATTTTGATGAGGAAATAAATCTAAATCTGGTTGCTGCTGTCTAGCACTTGTGGTTTGGTGCCACCAAAACTCTCACCACATCCTAAGCAGGATATGTAGGTTGTCTGTCTTTTAATATGAAAAAAGTAAAACTGAAGCGACTTTGAGAAAAACAAAAAAGACACTGGTGTGATAACCTAAGAAAGAATATAAAAAAGAAACAGGGGGCTGAAACTGTCGCATTTTAAATCAGGCTTTTGTCAACCATGTGAGTTTCGAGAGAAACAATATCACTCGGAATACAATCAATTCGAGAAAAATCAATTGCTGATCAAATTTGTGCATTACAGCACATTGAAATTCAGAAAAGACACTCTGTCTGGAAGGGTTGCTTCATAGATTTAATACAGCCCCTCTGTAAAGTTGTGGGATATACAAACGTCAGTTTAAGAAATAATGGTGAAAGTCAGAGCAGCTGAGGCTTCAACTTTAGTCCTAAGCTTGAAACAATCTCCAAAAATGGTGGATCCTACACTTCCCAGAATGCAACTCCACAGCACCTTTTCTTACACTGCATTCATGGCACATTGGAGTTAAAATAATTAACAGTTTTCCATTTTTAAATAGTATTTAATTCACAACATCTAAGTTGTAATTATGACTGGGAAAGTTGAATTTTTCTAAAAGCTCTGTCTTATCTGACTTTGCTCTAAAAAGCAGTGTTAATGCTAAATAAAGACTGAGATTAAATAGATATAGTGCTGTATTGAATGGTGTATAGCATGGTATTCTTAACCCTTACATATCTCAGTCTGCAGTAAAACACTGAACCCGTCGCCCTTGGGTATTAATGTAAGTCTCAATAGATAAATAAATAAACACATAATCCTTAGAAAGCCCTGATGATATCATCTTGGTATTTTTTGTATTTAAGAAGGCTCCTTTAGAGCAAGGGGAGAGTTACTGTCTTCACAGGTTGAGTAGTCGTCTCCATGATGACTAAAGCTGTGTAAAATCGATGGAGCGCTACATTAACACCAAATACTTCTTACTTTTTGCAGGTGACATCGTAACGTGGCACATTCCCGATGACCTGTAGGCCGATAAGGATTTCACTCTGTCCTTCCTGCAGCTCTAAATATTCAGTGCCTTGGAAGTCGTCCCTGTTGACTCCCAGCTCCGAGTCCAGCAGCTTAACTCCAGACAAGTCTGTATATGAGAGGGGGAAAAAAAAAAGGGTCTGAGTTTTCTGCAACTTCTGCCTCAGGAGCAGCAGCAGAGTTTAGTCAAATGTGACACACTGATAGTACTCACAAAAAGATGGCAGCGTTGCCACACGTGACTCGCTGCGTGTAAATTTGGGGTGGTCAAAAACACAGGTGACGTTTTGGCCCTCGTACGTCGTTGCCGGGAGGAGAACCGAGCTTATCTGCACGTCCGTGTCAGTGCCGTTCTCTCTCTGCAGCTCCTCACCGGTGTTCGAAGCCAGGGAGATGTCGGTGTCAGGTCTCCCTCCAGATGAAATGCACGAGACCACCCAGAACTCATTTCCTCCTCGCTGTACCATCTCCGCTTTAATGGTCACGTTTGGCTTCGCTGCAGAAAGGTGAGAAGACTTATACTTTCACAAGGTCTAATGTTTTCCCCAAATTAAAAAGTCAGATAGTAAGTGAAGGATCAGGGTGTTTTTTTTGTTTTCTTTCGTTTTTTTTTAAATAGGAAGCTGAGGCCGGATGAGCTGAATGTTAGCTAAACACAGGCCATAAGGGGCTTCTGCTTGGGGTTTGGAGAGCGCTGACTTAGGCTTATCACCTGTCCCATCTGTTGGCCGGGCTGCAGCTGAGAGCAGATGTCTGGCCCAGCTGCCGCCAGACCAAAGCTGAGAGAACCACGGGCTGTAATACGGGGAATCAGCGGAGATCAGAGTCTATTATCAAATACATAAAAGTTGCGGTGTCATGCAATAGCCATCCACCCCTAATGAGTAAGAGAAGTGAGCTAACACCTCATAATAGCTTAAGTGTTGGGGAAGGGTTTGTACGATTAAAGTGAGTTAAAGCGCTGTGGCTTTGAATGTTCCATCTGCTAACACGTAAAGTCGCGCAAGGATTTAACCACTGCAGTTGGAAAATTACCTAAGCTGCAGCACTTTAGTGGGGTGTGAATATATCATGATCAAATGAGCTGACTAGCCCAGCTTACGCTAATGCAGTCAGTTGTATGAACACACACTTTGCAGGGATTTGGATGCTTTGCACAGCCTGGAGTGTGGCCACATAGGCCCTTAAAAAAAACATACGAAATAAAAAGTACGGTTAACTGGTAATAGCCTACAGTAATTTCCTAAAAAGAAAAAATAAGAAAATAATAAATTAAGAAAAAAAGAACAACCAACAGCTTAACTTGTACTGAGCTGCCTCCAAGGCCTGACCATCCAGTGAGTAGTCTGTTGCCTCGGGGGGGGCATTTCATTAGTACTATTTGTGTAAACTAATAGTAATTTTGTCAGTTGTTGATCTAAAAGCCTATAGGCCAAAATGTTGAGAGCAAATAAATCAAGTTAGCTGGATTTCTCGTTCCTATGAAATTAAGATTTCTTTATCCGATGCACCTATCACCAATCTCATATGTTGTGCAAGAGGTTTCTTGAGGTTAAGTTGTGAAAACCAGATCATGTTTTTTCAAAGCTTGACACTGATGCATGAGTGCATTTTTCTTTTCAGTGTGTGCGTACCATAAGTTTCCACCCTCACTGTGGTGAGTTTGGGGTTTGCAAGGGTGGGGTGCCGAACATCACATGTCACACTGTCTTCATCCTGTAGGTGGGTGGGGAAGCGGAGGACGCTGCTCAGGGTGAATGTGCCGTTCGGGTGAGTGGTGTTACTTGCGCTCACGGTGAAGGGGTAATCCGAGGGAGGGAGGCCGTTGACCAACCAGCTGATCTGAGGCGCCGGCCGGCCACCGACAGCAGAGCATGACACCGACTGGTGGTGAGTGCCGTTTATGGTCTCTGCACTCACGAGGGTCTGTATATCGGGCCGAGCTACGAACGAAGGAACAAGCAAACATCTCATCCATGCACACGTGGGTCAAAGACGGAACATGTCCACGAGTTTAATTAAAATAAAGACTGGTGGTGTGGCAGTTACTACCTTCGGCTTACCTACTACGGTGACAACTACGCTGTCAGACAAATACCCCTCCTCTGACTCGAACTCACAGGTGTATTCTCCCTCTACCTTCACGCTGGACACCCTCATTTGAACCGTGAGGTTGGTGAGGGAATCTGGATCTGAGAATTCATGGTTGCTAAACGGCCCACGATCTGTAAATCCCGCCAGTCCCTTGGACTTAATTTTAGAGGTAATCTGGCGCTTCCACTCGGAGCTCTGGATCTTGCTCTCGCCCAGGTATCTACAGCTCAGGTACACGACTTCTCCCAGGACCGCCGTGACGTTGCGCGTGATTTTGAGAATCGCGTCTTCTTCTCCACCTGTGACACAGGACAGCACAATGTTCAGTGATCACGAGAGGTCACAAGTTCAGCGGCTCAACACTTGCGGAAATTGAAAGCAAAAGCAAAGCATAAATATCTTGGGGGGGGGGTGATTGTTCTCGTTCCTGAGAGGACAGACAGCGAGCTGATAGATGTCCACTGTTGTGCCTGTGAAAGGCGTTTCTGTGCATCCTGTTGTGTTTCACTGCTTAAGTAAATCTGTGATGGATGGGGCACACTAACCGGGTCAGTGGGTACGAGGTTCTCAGTCATTTTTATCACAATTAGAACTCAACAAAGATTAATCAATGCAAGCTGGACTAGGAGTCTGAGCCAGCATGTTAACATGGTCAGGATGACAAGGCTGACATGCTGATGTTTAGTCTGGTGTGATGACATGCTAACATTTAGCAATTTGGCTCCAAATGCCATTAGATTAAAATTCAAGATGTAGACAGGAACTAGGCTTTGTGGCACACAATTACACTTTATAAATACCCCCCACACACACACACACACACACACACACACACATACACAAATATACACGTATATTCAATAGTGGACTCCATTATGTAAATATAATGGAAATAGTCTAAAAGTTATTTCCTCATCCATACCCAGAGATCAGCAACCTCTTCCCTTCACACTGTTGAGAAATCAACCACGATTAGAGGAAGGTTTCAGAGGCAGGCACATTTAATAGAAGCTGACAGGCTTTAGCACTTGCAGAAAGGACAGTGTGCAGACTCCAGTGCATACCAAGCCCCCTTCACTCAGCTTCCTCTGCTGACTTCATCAAGGTGCACTCGAGGACACACTTTGCCCTATCAGCTGGTCGAGGCCAAAAACTTCTACCTGGCTTTAGGTGTATAAGTAAAAAGATGACAGCTTGCTGCTAGACGGCTTCATGGAAAAAAAAATATTGAACATGCAAGCAGCTGCTGCAGACTAAAATAAACACTTTGCATCAAACACTGTTTAATCTAAGATGCTGTTGGTTCCCCTGTACGTCACAGCAAATGGAAACAATGTGGAGAGGCTCCAAAGCCTTTTAAAAGGAAAGGACACAGAGGAAGAGAATTAAATTTCCTTTATCAGTTCAATTATGCCAGTGGGTTCATAACTCATTTGCCCTTGCAGGTTCTTGCCAAAATAAATGTCAGCCAAGCATGGAAAATACACACCTTAAGGATACAAAGTAGGTAATAACTAAGGGGAAAAAACTTATGAATTCATGCACTGCATCGTATTTCCTGAGCCCCAGGGGCTTATTTTGCTCACCAAACACAACACCAAGCACAGCCACAGCAACACATCTTTTGCAGACTGGGCATGTGGTAAACAAATAAGTGCTTAGACTTTGATGAAGAAAAACCTTTTTTTTCCGCATATTTTAACTTTCATCAGTAGCTTGAAGTCCCAGTGAATCTGCAGAGAGACCTAACCCAAAACTGAAACCAGACAGCAGAGTATCTAAAAAAATAAAAAATAAAAGCCTGCAGAGGGTTGTCCCCTTACAGAACTAAAAGAAGAAATGTTAACGACCCTCATATATTAACTTTAAAAGGCTGTAAAGGTACTAATGTGGCTTAATGTGGACACCGACGATCAATAATGTGTACTGACTGCCAGAGTGACAGCATCAGCATGCAATCAGTAATAAATTGCAAATGCACACTATTATTTAGTGCATTCAAGATGCATCCAGCATGTGGCCCGGTTGCCTATGTGCATTAATAATTGGACTCGTCAACAAGAGAAACCATGGCAGCACTGTTTAGTGTAAATGCCACAGGTTAAATAAGACCTTAAGGGCCAGTAAAAGAGGCTCATAAAACAGCTGACAGTCACAGATGGATTGTAACCCCACAGACTTACCCAGAATTTCCAAGCAATGAGCAACATTCAGGAGGAGACCCAACATCAACAGCCACGAACATCCCATGATGGTGTCATCGAGTGGAATGGACTGGGTTCAACTGAAAACGTGTAGGATATAAAGGCATTTAAAGTGTGTGTGTGTGTGTGTGTGTGTAAATGTCTGCTTGTTTGTATTCTGTGGTTTATGGTTAGAGGTACACTCCCTTTACAGCTGATACTGATGAGCATGTGCCTTTGTGCATGTTCACTGTCGCTCATACAACCCTATGTGTGTACGCTTGCACACAGACACATGTACCCGCACGCACACAAACACACACACATATACACACATGATCACAATACCTCTGTGTGAAACCACTTCTCCCTCTTGCTCTGTAAAGCAACAGTTTGCCCTCTGTTCACCTGGGTGGCTGCAGATTTGCATTGTCTTTTTCGCTTCTTCTCAGAGTCTGTTTTCTGCAAGTCTGAGTCTCAATGCAGGATGTGCGTGTTTCAGCTACACTGCCACCGAATACATTAGGGTATCTTGGGTAGTGGCAGAGTCATGCATCATTCATGCCATCCCGTCCCCGCTGGGGCCCTTGGAGACTGCCTGTCTCGCTGCAGCTCATACCCCGCAGTCTGGGAAATAACTCATTTCTGGGTATTGTTTAAAGGCCCTAATGCTCCACTAACTTTGAGGCTGTGTGTGTTTGTTTGTTTTTTTGCCACCCTGTAAGGTAAACCGCAAACAGAAACAACAATTTGCCCTAAATGTCTGAAGGACGTTTAGCAGGGCTCTGCATTGTGTGAATTTACAATCTTTTACTTCCTGTAGAAGTCGATCGGCTTTAGTGTTGAGTCATCCACACCACTGAGGAATGACAGTGGTGAAAAGACCTGGCAAAAAAAAAAAAAAAAAATTGCTGCTAACACATTTTGATAGTGCAAGGTTTGTAACTGCTTTCCGAATTGTTTGGCAGGCAGAAATTCTGAGGCCTGTGAAAGTTGGTTTTACAACAAAGAAAACAGTTGCTTCATCCTCTTTCATTGTCCATTTCACACCGACACACACTCACTATAGCAGAATTGATCTTCAGGACGGGGGACAAATATCCATTAAAAAAGCCTTAAATTACTTTTTTCATCCACATACCTCCGTTAAACTGCAGTATATAAAGCCTTGATCGTATCTTTCTTTGCACCCATCCAGGCAGGGGCTTTAAGATATACCTTTAATTTCAGGAGAAAGAAACCTGAATCATTTATGAAAGAGCCAAGGAAGGAGCTTAAGCAATGTTCTGTGCCGGCCTATTTTCTTCTAAACTTCAGGCATTTCATTGCTTAAAGTCACTTATTCTGTGCACATTTCACCTTAATCTGCATTTCAAAGAGTTTTAAGTAATTGGTATTTGAGAGTTAATCAAGCCAGGGTATCATATCTTGGTTTCTCGTTAGTTTTCTGTTGAGTTATTTTGATTCAATAGACAGACCGAAAAGCAGATGAAGGGAAAGCGGGTTAAGATACTTTGAAACTAGATTTACAAATCACAGAAATCAGCTTCTGAGCCACACAGATACATGAGAGAGGTTTTGTCGGAACGATCTAAGCAAGATTAAAGCTCTTATTACTTCCAGTCTTGCTCTCCAACTTGATTCTGGCCATAGATGATCATATCTCCGGAAGGTAAAACACAGTTCAGTCTATTACTGAAATTACATGCAACATTTGATTTTGAGGGCAAAACCTTAACACGGAGTTGAGTCTGTCTCTTAAAACCCATGTGTAATCACATGAGCATGGAGCTGGAGTTAATTTTTGCGGCTAATTAAATTACCTGAAGTGGTTATTCCCTGAAGGTAGGTGGAGGTGGAGTGGAGTTTGGAATAGGAGTCTGGAATAGTTCTGTCTTTTCTGGCTTTGCCTTACTGTCGGCAAGTTAATGTATATTACTGAAAATGAATTGCTTACATTTCACAGACAAGGTATTTATTGATTTCACAGATGTAAAACTTACATCCTTTTCACTGTGCTGTCTTTCTCTTTATCGATTCCTCTATGGACATGTGGAAATAACAGCTGAAAAAGGTAGCTGGTGATCAGCCAGTAATAATGTGCATGCGGGACAACACCAGCAAACCTGCCTGTGAAGGGTTGTGTGTTAACCTACTTAACTCCGTGGGACTTTTTTCATTACTTTTCTCTAGAGGAGGAAACAAGCTGATCATCTGCACCATCTCTTCCTGCTGTTATTCATTCCTTCATCTGAGATATCACCAAAACTCACCAGCCCTCCCAAACACACACAGACACACTCACACTCGTTTATATATATATATATATATATATATATATATATATATATATATAAACACACTGATGAACATGTTAAATCTGTTCTTTTAATGTTAAAAAAAATAGCCACCATTTTAAAAACACCCTCATAAGTCAACTACATTTTGAACATATCTTCTACAATGCATATAAGGGAACTCACAACCCAAACTCATTCACAATACATCCTGATCTTGTTTTTTAAGATCAAACAGTGGTTACTGATGCATTTTATCAGCTCCTATAAAACATTATACGTCCATTCTGAATCATAATCATCTCATGAATATTTATGACTTGTTGTCTGACAACCTTCTGAAGTCACATTACTTTTAATGCTTTTTGAATCCATTACTCAACAGTATGACACTACCCAGAGATTAAAACTTGAAATTTCACTCAGCAGACAGTGATACATATAGTGATTCTTGATGAGTTATCACTTTCTATGCGCACTTTGTTGTGTGTTCGTTGCATGAGGTGACTCATACTGAAATATCGTTTCTTACAGTATCTTAAAAACAGTCAGGAAACATTTGAAAGGTGATTGAAAACGTTCATGCCAGCACTTTTTTCGATGCAGCCTCGGATCAAAAGTTTAATGCAACTTCAAGCATGCTGAGCAAGTAACAACACAATAAATAACCTTTTTTCATTATACAAATCTTTTGAAACTACAAAACAACTGCTACTGCAGCTTCTTTGTATTTTTTTTTCTCTTCTTTTTGCTCAATGAGTCATAACATCCCTGATCTCTTCCTCTTCCTTGATGTGTTCTAACGGTTGAGGAGGCCAGGATGCTGAGTGCTTAATGGTTATTTAGTTGGAGGAAATTACTCAAATAGTGATGTGGTAGTCCTGAAGATGATGCATCTGATGTTGAGTTCATGAGCCACTCATGTACCTCAAAAGTTTAGCCTGTACTGCTGAGTGCTTAATGGTTATTTAGTTGATGGAGATGACTTAAACACACTCCAGAAGAGCGGAGAGGCAAATCTGGTCATTACAGTAAATGGTGGATTGAGTAGGAGGGTTGATACGCTTTGAAATGATACTGCTTTAAAAGACGGTTCTGGGAAGTATAGTCCTTTGTTTTCTCAGACAGAAATCAGAGTTACCATGGTGTCCTGCCAGCTGAACCCGAAGCTCCGGTAGCTCATGTGTGTATGGGAGGATTAGCATCGTTCCAGGGGTGAAAAAGCGAGCCGCTGGCAGAGCATCAAATGAGAACGTAAGTGAAAGAGACAGCAGATGGTTCTGGTTCGTGTGCCGGTCGTTTGGGACCTGCTGGGCATGGCTGGGCCCGTGCAACCCCCACCAGACCTGGCACCCGTCCTGACTTTCCCCACCGCAGGACTCTTCAACCAACAGGCTGGGAATCTGTGCTAATGCAACCTGTGCATCTCCCATCAGGGGGAAGTAGGCGAGTTACCGAGGCCCATCCAAGGAATTTATGCCATTTATACTGAAGAAATAGTCTTCATAAGGCCCAAAATCAAGCCCTCTTGTGCCTAAAGTTTGGGGTTATTTTTCTGTCACACTACCAATTAAGGGGGGAACATCGGAATCTCATGTCCTTATTTTGATTTGAAACACAAACCACAGAGTATTGTTGTTGCAGAACCAAGAGGCTGTACCTCAGTAACCACTTCCAGTAGTGGCTATGTGAGCAGCTGCTTCACAGAGTTTTGACATTGACTTGAATGTAAAAATCATGTACTTTACTTCCACCGCCTCGTGCGGTGAAATCTCAGCTGCCCCATGCTAACCTGTTCGGAGAAAAAGTCAAGACATTCATTGATTTTTAAAACGGGAAGGTGAAAGTGCATAAACACAACTGTCCCTTACGGGGGAAAGTTTACTCAGGATGTGATGTGAGGAGTCGATCCTCGACTGGACAGAGTCGGAGAGGGTTAAGAACTTATTGACGAAACCAAAGGAGGCAGTGTAGCTTAATAGTCACACATTCTGGTTAAAGATGCACAACATCCCTGGATCAAATCCGAGGGGAGAGCCTCTGTTGCATTTGATCCTCCTCTCTCATGTTCTCTGTCTGCCTCTCCACTGTACAGCCCTGAATAAGGACAAATTAGCCCTAAATATAATTCTAAATATAATATTTTTACATTAACAGTGGATGAAATCACTATTTGTAATGTTGAAGGGGTCACTGGTTGTGATGAACTCAAAGAAAATTATCACCCAACTCTGCAATTCTCATTATCTCTTTAGCATCTCTTTAGTATCTCTTTGGTGATGTGGCATCCATAGTTTTAGTATTTTGCTTCACTCTCATATCTCTTAGCACTGTTTTCAGCAGCAACAGGTATTTGTCTTGTTGCAGCAAAATGCTCTGATAAACCCACTTTATAATACCTTCTCAACAACCAAGCAGCACACAGGTGAAGTCAGAGAGTACCAGGTGAGCATAGGGGACCGTTTAGTAGCTGACGAACCAGATATTTCCCTCAGGAGTTGGTAGAGACCAAAACAGAGCTTAAAGGAGAGTGAATGTCAGGCATAGTTTTACCACCTGGCAAGAAAACGGGACATTAATATTAATGCTGCTCCACTGGATGCACAAAAAAAAAAGCAAATGCTTGCTGACACATTCGCCTTTACAAGATTAATACATCAACCATATGAAACCCTAAAATGCTTTGTTTGTTTTGCAGCTTGTTCCGCTGCCATAAACTTGGCCAAACAAAATCAATTAAATCTGCTTTAAAAACAAAATATATTAGATACTTGCAGTATCAACTTGTAATTTTTTTTTTAAATCCACAAAACTCACTGTCTTCCATTGCAAAAAAAAAAAAAAGGAAAAAGGAAAAAGATGCATGTTATCCTCTACCAGACAGTAAAGCCATGTTCTACCAATGAACTTCACACTGTCTGATGTGGAACAAGTGCTACACATGCGTTCGTGTCAAAGTGACACACACACACACACGCACGCACGCACGCGCACACGCACACACACACACACACACACACACACACACACACACACACACACACACACACACTCTACTGCGGAAAATGAAACGTCGCCCATGACCACTTTTTTCGCAGGTGCCTACTGCACAGGCACCAAACGAGCCAGAGATGTTGCGCACGTCGACGGCGAGCTCTTAATTAAAAGCAGCGTGGGACAATGAGCGCTTCACCTCCTCTCAAGCGCTAAACTCAGCTGACACGACAGAAAGATTCACATGCAACCTAAGACCCGGGGGGGGGGGGGGGTGACTCTGGCACCAGCCAGGCAGGGACTGCGCAGGAAGGCGAGCGCACAATCGATGCAGCTTTATAGACCTGAATATGCGCCTTCTTCTCTCTGCTCCTTCCATCCACGTTTCTTTGTTACAGCTGTTGGGGAGAGAAGACAGGCAACACTCACACACATGCTGTGACGGAGGTGATTGTGTTTCCCCCCTCCTCTCCATTAGTTCATGTGAAGTCTCTGGTTTTATAGTTGATATCAGTCCATTCCACAGTCCTCTGTAGAGTTTTGGGTTACAAATGTAAAACACATACAAAAAAAAAAGGGGGGCTTGACGCAAGGTTTGTGCATCAGGGCTGTGTTGTGAATTCCAACTAGACAAAACTCATGGTTGCCACCTATGGGTAGAAAAATGGTAACTGATAAAAGTTTTTGATGCAAATAACACCAGTCTGAGTGGTCTAAACATGCCTCTATGTAAAACAGATGTGAAACATCCCAGAAGAATGAAGAAATTATGTTTTTGTGCCAGACATGAGTAAAAAATCGTGCCGTCTTTCAAAAACAGATCATTTAGATATACTGTTTTTAATATTTAAACATCTTGCTGAGGCACATATTTTTAAAAATAACCATGCAGTGTTGCACTGTAATATAACTTAAGTGGCGAAAAGGCACAACTATTTAGAGAGACCATTTAAGAATGTAACTGATAATGTATAAGTATATGCCGTGTATATTGGCAGTTATTGATGTGACAGGCCAATGCAGTAGTGGCTACTTTAGCACTAGTGTTTTTTAATAGTTGCAGAAATCATCCTGCATATTTTTATCTTTAGAAACTCGATTGAAACTTCAAGTTACAGTAAAACTGAGTTGAGTTTTCCCATTCCATAACCCACTGCTATCTCTGCGGACGGTTAAGTCGGGCAGGGCGCATCACAATGGGAGTGGTTCCGAGGCGCCTCGTACCGAAATCGGGCTTAATTGGAAACACAAGCTGCAATACTTGTTCCTTACAGCTGCAAACGAACCCATCCCGAAACGAACCCTGAAGATTGCACTGGGAGCTTGACTCTGAGCACTTGTCAGTCTTCATTTAGGGGTGTTGGATTTCAAAATTTGCTGAGCCTCAGAGGTATTAATCCCACATCCTCAGAAGTTCCAGGGGCAGTCCTTGAACACTCTATGGTGTTTGTTCAGAGACTCTTGAGCTCCATTTTGTTAAGTCCTTAAGTCTTTCATCTGTATATTTGTTACAACCCCAGCTCAAGGGAAGCATCACAGAGGAGTCAAACAGGTAGAATTTACAAAACAAAGTTCATTGCAAGTAGAATAAAGAAGAAACAAACAAAGAAACCCAGTGTGGTGGCTCGAAGCTACATTGATGTGGCTGACTGCTGAGAGGAAGAGAGAGAGAGGCTGGGACCTGGCAGAGCTTTTAGAGGAAGGCCATCAGGCGTCGGGAATTACACGGTGATCGAACGAGGTCAGTGCCTGCAGTTCTCCACAGGAATTAGTGCAGCTTTATACATAACAGTGGTGGACTTCAAAATTCAGTGCGATGCCTGGGAATTGAACCCGAGACCCGAGGAAACTTAAGAGTGGTCCCCCAACCCCCTGAGCTCACATTACTCTCCCAGTTCTGATGTTTAACGTGAACACTACCTGGGCCTCAATCTCTATTAAGTTGTGCGTTGCACTGCTGGCACATGATTAGCCGGCTTGACAATTGCATGATTAAGCAAACAGGTGTACAGGTGCTCCTAATAGAGGACTCAGTGAGCGTATGTCAGGGGGGTAGAGGCTGAGCCTCGGGACCTGCAGTCCGCCGTTCCCTCGGTTCCCTCCTGTTAAAGTATGAACTTTTAACACTCAAACAAGTGCAGTTCCCTCTTGGCTAACATTAAATTGACCTCAGCAGAGGCCTGTAGACATAATTATAGCATGATTTCAGGCATAACCTACAAACAGTCCGCTGTAGGCTCACAGGTCCGCCGTTGCTGAGTGTGTAATGACAGCAAAGAAGTCTGATAGGTGGGCAAGCACACACAGAGGGAGGACGGGGGCCGTCAGAAATCCCTTTGGCGCCTCTTATGTACGCAATGACCGCTCAACCGGTGCATTCCTGCAGCACACTGTACGCCAGATCTTCCCATGCTAACACAGGTTTCAACACAATGACAACAGAATCCAAAAGGGACATTCCCACATTTCTTTTTCGTTTCTAAAATGAGAGGCCGGGGTTATCGGTAAACAGCGTATCAAACGAGACTTTTCAGCCAGGAGGTGTCCTCTTCGCCCCTGAGAGGCTGCTGCCTCTGCCTCTGCCAGTAGCACACGGCCTGACCTTCATCTTGGACTGACTCAGCATTTGCTACTTAATGTTAAATGATGCTGCCGGTGACGCCCAGTGGGTGTGAGAGACATTTGTCAAGGATCAGTCAAACATCCTCTTAGCCACATTTTAAAGCCTGCAGCCCGAGGTTGTAAATCCCAGCTGTCTGGACTCACCGATCGGGGGCTAATTGATTCCTGTAATGGGTTTAAAGGTAATGATGAGCAGTAGGTTTTGCCCTATATGTTTATTGTGAAACATAAGGTCAGTTTTAATGTTTTAGTCTTGGATTATTATATTTTCATCGTTGTAATAAAACTCATTTGCATTACCTTGCCGTTTTTTTAAATGTGAAGTACAGTGGTGGACTTCTTCACTTATTATGTTAATCAAGAAAACGTACCAGTTTAAAAGTTCCTTTTTTGCCCTTTTTCACTTTTTAACCTCAGTTTCATCAAAAACGTTTTAAAACTTTGATGTCCAGAAACATTAAACGGACTCACCCTGTAATCTGTCAAGATTTATGATAAAGACGGTTGCTCTGAAATTAGGCAAGTTGAGTGACTCATTGAGATGTCTCCAAAAACAAGTTTTGACATCGAAGCAGAAATAAGTAGCAGTACAGTTATGGACGTTAGAACCTTACATGGAATTATTCTCCCCAGTTACAAGGTCTAATACATTACACTTTCAGGTTACCTTACAAGACCCTCTGTTATTGCTTATAATTAGATTGTGTTGTATAGGAGTTAAGGTTAATACATGAGGGTCTGGTTTCAGTGACTCACTGTATGAAATGGATCTGTATTAAGGAAACTGAAATCATCAATAGGTTTCACATTTTCCATGTTGAGTGACAGGGGTGAGTATTGACACACTCTGTCACTGCTTCACAGACTCATAAGGGAAGTTAAGTTTTATCAATAAGGATAAAAAGTTATACTTTTCACAGATGGCTGCATCAAAATGAGGAAACAGGGCTTTTTATCCCCCCATGCATGTGATATGGCTGCACGGATGGTTGTCTCTCTGTCAGTTCATCACTTTGGTCCAAACTGCAACATAATACAGATCAAGACTGAAATCAAAAGCTATTGGATAGATTCCTATTAAATTATAGCCAACAATTGTTGGATATACTGCAGTGAAAGTTGGTACAGGGATCAAGTTCCCCTCAGGTTGAATTGTGCTCAGCTTCAGTTTGAGTCAGTTTGAATTTTTTGGTCTATGAATACATGCAAAGCTAATGGCATTGGCATCAGACTCAGCTGTACTGTGTCACCTGCCTTATGTTTTAAAGCAGTTATGAGTGATATAAAAATGTATTGGGGCTATCAGAAAACATTCTGACAATGTGAAGTGGGTACTTTTATTATGACCCTACAGAGAATCATCACCCCCTTTGACTTCACTGAGCTTCATAGTGAGTTTTGGCTCATTGTTTAGTTTTTCTTCCGCCACACAAACAACTACTTTTTTGGTTCACTCTCACTGCTCTCATGGTGTCGTATTTGTGCAAAGGCCGGCAAATGTTTTCAGCGAAATAGCTCTAAAAACCTACTGGACGCTACCTGCTCAGCACCAAACTGCTGACAGACACAGCTAGTGACTAGCTGGTGAACACAGTGGAGCATTTACTAGCTGAGGACACTGTACATTGTGGCCACTTGCTTGTTTTGAAGTGCTGACCAAAACCAACTGTGAGATAATGTACAAACCCAGAGACACACTTCCTGCATGAAACTGCAACTCCTTCGCCAACGTAAACACGGCGCGACCAGCGTGCAGTGACCTCTGTCCCCGCTGGTGTCTTGGTTTGGCCGGCATGCAGTGCGTCATTATAATGCATATGACTCCCTCCCTGTATATAATTACCGACTCACTGCTGGCAGTTTCATGACATCTCAGATTTTCGAAAAGAAAAGCAAGAGGTTCTAAACTTCTATTTTGAGATTTACATTCCACTTAATAATATTGGTGGGATAAGGGTGGAGGAGGTGGGGGGGGTCAAGGGGGTCGGGGCATTTTTGTGAGTTAGATGCTCTGACTGGAGCCAGACACAGGGGCCAGACAGTTTTATTGCATTGTGGGATTACTAGCTGGCCGAAATGAAAGTGTATTGTCACGGTTACCAGACCCCTGATCCTCATGGCTGCTGGAGGGCCAATGCGTGACCTCTAATGGTAACACAGCCTGGGGAGAGTTTTACACAAGAGCAAACGCGTACATCAGCCACAAGGAAGAATGCCCTGTGACATTTGTTCTGATATCACCGCAGGAGACGCCCAGGTACTCAGCTAATTAGAAGGAAAAAAGAGCTGTGACTGTGCAGAATGATGTGGAGCTCAGGTCAGCTGAGATTTTGTTTACTTACAGTGAAACTATAATTAACGATAATAACAAATGACACAAATGGAAAACAAATACCAAATCACACAGGAGCCTTTAGGTGTTGCTTGTTTAACAAGAGTAACATGGCCAAAACAGCAGCATAGAGAAGTCAGTAAACATCCACACACAGTTTATTTGCGACATTAACATAAAGAAACTAAAATGGGACAAAAAAAGCAGGACTATTTTGAACAGTAACATTACTCATGAAACATGACTGTAATGTCATAAATGCCTGATATGCAGTGGAGAAGGAACTACTCAGATTAGTACTTTAATAATTCTGTTAAAATACTCCATCACAGGTAATGCTCTTGGAACTATATATAAGCAAAATATACTTAAAGTATCAAAAGTAAATGTGCTCATATCAGAAAAATCCCTCATTTGATTGACATATTTGATTATTACTAATATATTAATTTTTAGGCAGCAGCTTAATGTTACAGTTGGTGGAGGTGGAGCTAATTTCAGTTTACTTTAATGTACTGTGGGGCAGTTTAATCTGTCATAATGTGCTATATTATATTTAAAAAAATGCATATTTGCATGTCAAATCTTAATTTTTTAAGTAACTATAGCTATCAGATAAATGCAAAAGTAGCCTAAAATTGAAATGCCCAAGTAAAAATATATCAAAATTGTACTTGAGTACAGTACTAAAATAAATGTGCTTAGTTACAATTTAAATGGCTTCTAAGATGATTTTAGTGAAGTTCTTTTAGTTACCATATATAAATTGCATTCATGAGTTTGTGATCAAACAGTTAAAATAAAACATAGATGTGACCGGTAGACAGATTCAAGTCTGTGCAATAGCAGTGCCGTGAAAAGGATCACCCACCCAACACATACCAATCAGGTATTTTTTCAAATGGGATATTTTACATATACAGTTCATTGTTGATAAATAATATTTTCCATAAATGTTTTAGATATTTGAACCTATCATTGTCTACACACCTCCTCAAAGCATTTTCCTGGAATAAACCTCTCTTGAGCAAAATGCTGAACCCTTCTTGAATTGTTGTTTTATTTACCTAAACTTTTTCAAATTTAATTTATTGTGTCTAAAAGTACTAGAGCCCATTGAATGACTTATTTTTAACTTTTTCTTCTCAAAAATATATTATACATTTTGTAAAGAAGTAGCATGATTCATTATATATACCTCTAACAGGTTATATACCTGTTTCTTGAGCATTTGTATTTGAAGTTAATTTTGAAAGTTGGTAACAGCTTGGTTTAGACAGGAGGCGACTGCATAAATAAGTGTATCATCTGCATAGAAATTAATCTCTGCTAAATTTTCTAACATCATATATATATATATTATAAAATAGAACCTCGTTGTACACCTTGTATGTACTTTAGAACCTCGGACTTGGAGTTTTCAACATAACATTTTTGTTCTTTCGGTTTTGTTCACTATAATTAAATAAGATTCAGTCCATATTTTCAACCAAACTGAATTGAGGCTGAAGACATCTCAGGTGGAAGTAAAGATCAAAGCTCAGCCTATATATTCTTATTGTTGTTCACACCATCACACCTACTTACTAAAGAAACCCTAGCTTCTCACCACCTCTGGGCCTTTTCCAAGAAACCAACCCCTCCCTCCTTCCTCTGAACAGCAAGCATTAACATGTGATTGGTCAGCAGGGAGTAACCCGGGATCATTAGTGCCAATAAACTCAAGTGTGCATGAAGGTTTCTTCTGACAGGAGGCAAAAAAAAGGGCAATTCGTTGAAAAAAATTGCACTTTCAACTCATCCAAACAACCTCATCCCAACTGCAACCGGAGAACAGGACAAGGCCTTGGATGCCTTTATCTAAGAATCCACAAATTAAATTTAATAAACCTTTATTTTCCCTCCTGCTGGCAGGGACAGTGGAAATGTTTTGTTTTGTCTTCAGGTTTTTTTTCGGTCTTTCCTCCTTCCTCTGAAACCACGGGTGCAGCAGCCTCCAACTCCTGACCGTCGCAGCATGAGCGCAGCGCTGGCCAGTGTTAAGTCTCAGTAATTAAGACTTCACGCTGTTCCACTTTAACAGCCCCCAAATGGGCGTCCCGCGGCCCCCGACCCTCCCCTTTCAGAGTAATTTATTCGATTTGACATGAGTTGTGCTTCACCTCATCCTCGCCTCTCCTGCAACACACGCCTGTGTTGTGGTGGAACAATGAAGCTCTTCTCCTCCTTTTGTCTCTATTTGCTTTTGTCATCTCTGCTTCTGTGTATGATCATGGTTGTGTTTAATCAAGTCAAGAGTGCTTCTATTTAAAAGAAAGCTCAGATGATTAGGAAGTCAAGTGGTTAATCAGGAGACTAATGTTAAAACAGAGAACAAGTCCAAGACAAAGGGAAGGAACAGTAGATAAGTACTATCCTCTTTTTTTCCTGTCTTTTAAGCTGATGGGTTGATTGTTTTTTTTTATAGTCCATTATATACACAATGACTTAACCTTAGATTAGTAAGCTTTGTTTTGTTTGTGTGACTGCTAGTTTAGAATCAATAGAAAGAGAGATGTCTGCACACTGATAAGTTTATTTAAATGTATCATACCTAAGCCCGTGCATCATCAGACTTGGGGCCGGATTAACCCTCTAGGAGTCTCTGGTGCAAAAATAAGTTGTGGGTCTCTACTGACGTCCCCATGTCTTTCTGTGTCTACTTTCTGGTAACTTGATGAAGCAAGTGAAACTCTAGCAACACTGAAGCCCTACTGTATCATAACTAAGCATTTTTTTTGTGACATTAATGTGTTCTAGCCAGTGGCCTTCAATGGGCTCATCAACACGTTACAAAGAACATTTAAGTGAGATGGATATGAGCGAAAAAACTTTATGTAAAAGTAAAAAAAAAAGTGTTAAAAAACAAATGAGCAGTTTTTCAAATGACCACAAAGGCCACACAGTGACCACACAACCCGGAGCCTTTGGGCCTCGGGAGTGTTTGGAATTCCAGTGCAGTCGTCTTGTTTGCCCAGCTGGTAATGCAGCTTTAAATAGGATAATAATGATTAGATATAAAGAATAACGAAATGAAAACAAATCTGAAAAACAAGAGATTCAATAACTAAAGTTCAGTGAATAAAATAGATCAACATAGGAAAATACATTGAAATAAGATTTAAAAATGGGAAATAAACAAATAAAACACATAAAACAAGATAGGGTCTGTGATCACAGGTGTAGTTAACCAGTGTGATACATATCTCAATAAAAAAAATAAGAGTTCAAGTTGTGTAAAACTAAAATTCAATGGGGTGTAGATGAAAAATTAAATCAGATGTACAATAATCTCAAAGAGATGGACCACAAGGATGACAACAGATATAGGAATTAGATATAGGAAAATATCTCAATTAAATAATAAATATTTAAAATAGAGTTGGAAGGCACATGAAAGTAAACATTAAAATTTTAATGCTGAAAAAACTCTGCAAACGGAGACAACTTTACTTTAAAAAAAAACACACCAAGAGGCTTAAACTAAGAATAAGAAATTTATATTAGTTGCCGTCTTGTTGATAGTTTTTCTCAGCACCTTTCATAGCATACATATGTTACCAAAAAATATGTGGCGACTTTAAGATTATAAGTGCAATTTTAGTGTTTCTCCATGTAAAACATAAATAATTTCTTTCATGTAGGTAACAATAACAAATGGAAGAGGAAGCACTTCAGAATGTCTTATGTCAAAGGTAAAATGCAAAAGCCCTTCAACAAAATGAGAAAAAAATATATACAAGCTTCATGAAGGAGAAAAATATAACAGGATGAAGTTTAAAAGACAAGAAATGAGAGGAGCGGTGACAGATATAATTAAAGTGTGAAAAAAAAATGTGCTAATATGAGTCAGGAACAAGGCTGAAGTCGTGATGATGCAGGCCTCTATTTGCTTTAGATATGTGAATGCTGTCTGTCTGCCTGTCTGTCTGTCTGTCTGTCTGTCTGTCTGTGTGGTAAATCAAGGCTATAAATCAGATAAGTTAAGGCTGCGCTGATGTTGTTGTAGCAAAAAAGCACATGTCCCGACTGTAGGCCCGAAGTCCCAGTGATACATCATCCAGCCAAACAGCTGAGTGCGACAGGCTCGTCTGTCCCGCTCAGGAGAGGTCTAAGATAAACGACTGTAGAGGAAGGCTGCATAAATGCAGCAAGCACAAATCAGAGCTTAGCAGACGATGAAACATTATAAAACGCAAACTAGCTGAACGACTCGTAATGAGCTGGGCTCGCCGGGCCGGTTGGCTCGAGGTGAGATGTGAGGTGAGGTTTTACAACCGCTCATCTGCTCCAAGGATTTGGAACTAACGACAACAGCCGGCGGCGGCGGTGGTCTGCCGGCTGCTGAGCCCTGACACCGAGGCAGGCGGGCAAGGCGGTCACATGACGAGCACCGTCACATGCGCGAGCAGCTGGTGGTAGCGGAGCGGAGAGCCGACGGCCCGCGCGGCTGCCAGACCGCATCCGCGGCACCGGGTCCAACTGTTCACGGTGAGTATGCGGAGGGGGTGGCGGGCGTCTGGTCGGCCGGGATTAGATGCCGGGTCTTCGGCCTTGTAGAAGTTCGCAGACAGACAGACAGACGCGGGCAGGTGAAGGAAACAGAGCTTTGGCGCTAAAAATAACAACAGTGGACGCAGAGGAGCAGACGTGCAGACAGACAGACAGACGGATAGACAGATGACCCTGAGAGTGATAGATGGCAGAATTCAATTTTAAGCCTTTTTTAGCCACGCTAATGGCATAGCTGTAGGGACGGCAATGTCAGTCTGTCAGTCGGCCGCTTTGGTTCGGACTGAAATATCCCAGCCGTTATCTGATGGATTTGGAAATTCCGTACCAACATTCATGGTCCCCAGACCATGAATCCTTATCCCCCAGACTTTTCCTCTAGTTTCCTCCGCCATGAGGTTGACATCTGAGGTTCAGAGTGAAATA
This sequence comes from Istiophorus platypterus, assembly GCA_016859345.1. NCBI lineage: Eukaryota > Metazoa > Chordata > Actinopteri > Istiophoriformes > Istiophoridae > Istiophorus > Istiophorus platypterus. The sequence continues at coordinate 7,962,504 of CM029116.1, forward strand.
TCTTTACAACAACTGGATGGATCAGCATGAAATTTCCTAAAGACATTCAAGATCTTTGGGAATCGCCAAGAAAACATAAAGTCAAAGTTTTTTTTACAGTAAAATCTCTCAACTAATCTACTAAATCTACTACATCTACTAAATGGATTTCCACATCTGGTACAGACATCCGTGGCTCCCAGACGATCCTAATGACTTTTCGTGATCCTGTGACTTTCCCTCCACTGCCAATATCAGGTTGATATTTTTGGTTCGGAGTGAAACGTCTGGGCAACATGAGATGGTTGCCATGAAATTTTGCCTCACTCAGGACAAATTCTATTGACTTTGGGTAGGGTTCGGGTCCCCTGACTTTTCCTGTTGCAATAGCAATCAAACCAAATCACTGCTGCGCCTAATAGCCTCAAAGAGCTTCTAGCATGGCTGTAGACCTGGCTGGAGTAACTGGTATTGTTACTTGCAGATCGTAAACTTCCCCTGCTCTTCACATACATTTTCCAACACATTATATAAAGATGCAGGTACTGTCTTGTCTTAGCTGTATATTAGTCTGTTCCATTCAACTGTGTGTTGTTGTTTCCTTTTATATCCCCTAATGGACATTTCCCAGGGAGCATTGCATTGTTTTGCAGGGATTAAAATTCACTGAAGATTATATCTGCCTCAGCACTGCAGAACAATGGGGGGACATGGGGGTCTCCCTGTCAGGGCCCGGCAAGATGGACGCCCACCCATTCTGAACAGAGCCTGTGGCATGCCATGAGCCCAATTAGAGGCTGATCCATAAGAAAAACTCAGGGCCTCATATGTAAAACCACGTAACTGTCTGCCCTTTACACCTCACATGTGTGTGATTTTGCCTTTAAAGGTGCCTGTTACAACAGTCGGCATCAGAGATGGACAGTCTGCCAGAATCCTATGGATGTTTTCAAACTGTCTTCAGTACCCAATCTGCATGTTTACACCGTATTTATTAGGCCCCAGAGAAAACCGCTCCATCATCCCAGTTTAATTTAATATCGTGCAATAAGATATGCTGCTCTCAGTACTTTTCTTTAAGCTGTCTCTGGAAAACTTTCTGAGTCAGCAGAGAGAAACGCAGCCTCACGGCCCTCCGGAGCAGCAAGCTTTTCCATCGCAGCAGAGAGGGCTGGGAACAGCACTCAGGCCCCGATCTGTGAATGGTCCTCAGTGCAACAATGTGGCCCATCAATGAAAACCTTCATTGTCTTTGCTCTCAGTCTCAGGGGAGTCGATACACAATAGAAGGTTTGTCACAGTGCCCAACCTCATGTCTTTGTAAGTTAGAAAGCGAACCCATTTATACTGCACACAAGCCAGATTTACCGCTTGAAGGTGACTCGCGTAGGAGGGTTTCTAAATATGTGATGTTTTGGGTAAAAAAAAATCCCCTCTCTCTGTAGCTTTTGTTTCAGGAAAATTTGTTAATTCTCTCTGCCTGTGATCTGCCAGAGGGGTTTTCAGACATCAACACTGCAGCACCAAGCAGATAGTTGAGACTGCTTACGTTATAACAGTCATGCCGGTGATATACTGCATCACTTAAACGCTCCATTGTACATCACAATGCAAACCTACACTTGTGGCCTGTAAATCACAAGAGGCAGAGTGAAACAGTCCACAAGCAGACAGACCAGAGGCCGCAGGCTTTTTCCAGGGTCATGTGGCAATGTTTCATGCAAAAAACTTTTTTGGTCATTTGCTGCTGTTTGTATTGTTTGGGGTTGTATTTTGAGTTAATCACTGTTTGTGTAAAGTGCTCTTTCATTTACTTCTTAATTCAAAAAGGAAAATAGCAAATAAAGAATTAAAAAAACAAAGATGAAAAACAAAGTGTGGCTTTCGGAGTCTTTATGTCATATTCTGCTGTAAAAGAAAATATGTTGAAAAAACAATCTCGATCAATCAGTCATTTTAGTGGCTTTCTGATGGTATTGTACAGTTTTTCTTCAACAGATGGGGTGGCCCAGTTTTCACCATGATATTGCAGATGTTCAATTCCTTTTTTTTTTTCCTGCAATGACAACTTGGGGGCAGCAGAAACAAGTTAGGAACATAAAACTGACATATCATCGCTTTTTAAGTTGATATGAAGAACTCCTTAGGAAACAGTTGCCTATTTACACATTCCGGTGTCTTTTTCTGACAACAAGCCAAATCTAATACTTTCTCTGCTTTTAGCTCTGTTTTGGTCTCCACCATGTCCAGAGGGGAAATATCTTGCTTTGTAGCTGCTAAATGCGCCACAATCCATCTAGCTGTTAAGTACTGGACAGATAGTATGCACTTGGGTCTAAGAGTTTGTTTTTACTGTTGTTGCTGAAAACAGCTGCCCGCTGCAGCCAAAAACAACGTTCTGGGGGAGAAGGGAGAGTGAACCAAAACAGTAGAGTCGCAGGCTGGAAAGCAGAACAGTGAACTAAACCACACAAGCGCCATGGAAATCGGCTAAATATTTCCTATGGGTTCATCACTACATTTCCTGCGACACCTTTCACTTGCAAGTAGACATTGATCCGTTGTTAATATAAAGGTATTGATTACGGCAGTTTTAAATTACAGCCACTAAAAAGAAAAAGAAAATAAGAATAAGATTTAAAAAAAACTGAGTATCTAACTTTGCTCTTGTATTTAGGTGCGACATCAGCTGCTCGTGACTGAATGCGATTAGAGATTTTCTTTTTTCTTTTTTTTTTCTCATCGTCCCAGTCATAGGTGGTTGCTGCCCCTGAAGCCTCACACACTTCACACCAAGGAGAGGGCCGGTGAGACCGCGGGCCATGTGACAACATTTTTGTTGTAACTGCTCCGCACTCTCCCACCCTCTGCAGCATTTCATTATTTCCGAACCCATGAGCTCAAACAATTTGTCTGTTCAGCTCGGTCAGCTCTGGCCTTTGATGTGAGCTCCCTGGTGCTGCGGCCGTGTTCATTAGCTAACAATCAGTGTGTTTTTGGAGGGGAGTGGGAGGGTAGGAGCACGAAATAGAAGTGGCCAACTCTCTTTACTCCGGTCTGAATTAATAAATCGCGACAAGCAGTAAGCGAAAACAACGACGCCGATACACAGGCAGAAAGACAGAAAAAAGGCAAATTTTTTTTTCAAGGATACTCTTAAAGGTTAAAGTTGGACGCTGAAATCCGTCTTGATGGCAACTTCTCTGGGTGGGGTCCTTAAAGAATGTTGAAAGGAACCCGCCGCTGTTTTACGAGGTAACAAAACTAAACACATTTGCTGACGGATTCATTAAGTGTGAAAAAATGCCCCTTGCAGCCATCTGCCAAAAACTTAAGAAAGGAAAAAGGAGTGGTAACCAGAGCCCACCAACACAGCGTTATTTACCCACAGCGCCTGCACAAACACGCAGATGGTAGCAGTGATGGATTAGGCAGAGGTTATCCCAGTCAGCCAATGGCGTGATAATAGAGTGAGTGCTTTTGGGCCGGGAGGACATGGACGCTGAAGTGATGAAAGTGAAGTCCAAGAAGGGAGATTTCTGTCCAACATACCATAGAGGATTAAGTATCTGGTTTCTCCTCCTGCTCTTAATCTGGACCAGAGGGGACGATTGTCCCTTTGCTAGAGAACACATATTGATAGTGTTGGTGCCAAATCCAAAGCCAGGTTAACACTGGGAATTAAACACAGGCACTTAGAGCGGGAGGGCCTGGATTAGGGATGCCACTGTTAATTCCTTTGTCAATGTTTTGAGGGCATAATTTCAGTTTGAGGAGTTCACAGTATTCAAGGAGACACTTCTTACTTTCTGAGGACAGACGGGTGACAGGAGGGAGTTGTGGGTGGTCAGTAGCCTTCCAGTCGACGCAGGTGTGACAAAAACCCGGCAGCCTCGGTGGCTTCGCTCTGTGAACCGATGATGAAGAGGGTGCTGAGTTAGACGGGATGGAGAGTCGTGTGAAATGGGTCAGTTAGTAACTATCACAGGTGTAGACAGTGGAAGAGGCTGAAGGTGACAGAGACTGATGGCCGCTGGCCTAAATGACTCCTTCACTTCACGTGGGAGAGAAACCGCAGTCTGTCTGTCTGTCTATCTATCTAATAGCTCTGCAAGTCTCCAAATGTCACCTCAAAAACGTATTTATAAAAGTGATTATAATTTGTTAATCATTTAGTCTATAAATATGAAAAAGCGGCCATCACAAGTCTCCAGATTCGATGTAGACTTACTTAGTTTGCTTGTTCTATCCGTGCAACAGGCCAAAACCCAGACACTCACGTTATAATAATATAAAGTAGAAAAAAGCAGCAAACTCACACATTTTAGACACAATCAAGTTTGTGGTGATCTCTATTGAATAAAAGTATTGTTTTAAACCGATATGATATCCCTGGTAAAAATTAGTAAATTAGTAAGAAGAAATTGTAAGCGGACTTTAAGTAAAGCTTTTTGTCAAACAGCTGGCATATTAATCAATTAATCGTTTCACCACTAAACTCATCACTTGTGTAGCTACCATTCCAATCCTGCCTGGAAAATAATGCAACATTTGTTCACATAATCTCACCTCAGGGTCCACTAGTAGCCATTCTGGAGCTTTCGATTGTGTCATACGATCTTTCTCTGTATATCTGTGTTTTGTTTGGGGGGTTTTTTTGTTTGTTTGTTTGAGATCTTTTTACGGATTTCCAGTCCATAATGTTTCTTAAATGTTTAGTCTGAAAGTTTATTCTGGACCTTGGAGAGATCAGAGTAAAAAACAATCTAAGCACAAGGTCCATTTACCAATTGTTCTGGAGCTTTCATACGGACACAGATTCAGCAGGAAAATAAATCCAGGAAAACTCCACCTGCTGAAGAAGACAGTATGATAGACTCAAAAGCTCCAGAACAGCTACAGCTATTGTTTCCGAGGTCAGGAATGAACTCCATATATCAATTGTAACATTAAATATTTTTGCAATCATTGCAAACTTCTGTAATGTACTAAAAAAGTAATGTTTTAAAATAAACAAAACACAACCAACAGCAACGAGGAACATGAAGACTCCAACCCTGTTTGAAAGAAAGTTGCCAGATATTTTCTTCAATAACAAACTAAAATTCCAAACTTACTGAAGGCGTATCGTACCATACTTAAATTGTGTCTTTATTTTTGTTATTCCCTGTGTTTAGCCAGTAGGCTCCAGATTAATACGGGTCATTACAATACACCAATGACACAGTTTTTATAAGCTTTAAAAAATAACTGATTGTTATTTTATTTTACTTATTTCACAAAGTAAATTCAGACTCTGAAAACAGATTCCCAGGACACATTTGAGTGCAATAATGGTGGTCTTTTATTGCAAACAAAAAAGGAACAAAATACAATCTATCGCACTTTCATCTCTGATTCCTCTGAGACATCAATCATTCAAGGAACAACATACAAAATAATTGGTCAGAAACTCCCGAGAACAAATACAAAAATGCAGTGAAAACAGGATCGCCCTCTACGTTATGAGACAAGAGCTCCTCGGGCGCTTGTAAGATAAACTAATACTCTGTGAAAATTACAGACCTCATACAAAAAATAAGATTTTTTTTCCAATAAAAAAAACAAAACAAAACAAAACAAAAAAAAAAACAGCCAGAATATTTACAGGACAATAATATTTTCTATGAATCTGGCCTGCCTCAGTTCCCAGTAAAACTATATTTATTACAATTTTCTCAGTAACCAACTTGTTACATATGTCCGTTCAACGTGTATAAGGCATGACAATCAACCTTTTGTCTATTCTGGTGTTTTGATAACAGCAAATCTTAAATATCAAGATGGAAGACATATTAAAGGGCCAGTCAGCCCCCCTCTTTAATGATATTCATATTCATATCATTTATATTATTAATATGAATTCTTTTTCTTGTCATTTTTAAAGTTTCTGTGCATTGCTCAGCCCTTCTAAGGCACCAACTATTCAGTAGGGGAGTCCAGAACAAACTGTACATGAACATCTAATTCAGCTGAGAGAACCACTAATCCTACGCTAACCCATTAGCATTATGTACATGTTTATAAACATTAGTGATGAGAAATAATGAGCTTAGTAGGCAGCGAATAACTTAATTTACATGCAACCAGTTGACCAAAATCATCCAAAGGGATACAAAAAAACATTCATCACTTCAGCTCATTTTGATTTTGTCCAACAGTCTTAAGATTTGAGGCAGAAACTCATGAAAAGATCAGCGACAGAAGGTTGCATGGAGCGACTTTGCCAAATAAGAGACAAGTTTACAGCTATGAATCTGTCTTTTAAAAAATGTGCGCATGCAGACATGGATGTGCTATTTACTGTCGCCAGGTTCCAGCAATTTTGTTGACAAGTGCCGTGAGAAAAAAAAAAAAAAGAAAGTTAATTAAAAAGCTGAAGGTCTGAGGTGAGGACTGCTCTCTGAATGTGGGCAGCAGCGGCAGATTTGTGGTGAACGGGTGCGTGCATGCGTGCGACGATGAGAGTGAGAGCGAGCTAAAGCGATTAAAGCAGTTTATTCTCAGACATCTAAACCTTAGACCGAAGCCCTGGCATGGCAAAACAAGGGTGGAGAAGGGTTAAGTAAAAAAAAAAAAATTAAAAAAGGAGAGAAAATGCGCACCCATAATCTATAAAACCCCAATATGAAAGGAGGAGTCCTCAAAATATACCCAGCCCCCCGTCCCGATCACACTGTGATACACATATCTGGTTCCCTCTTCTGGCACCAAACACCATGATCGACTAAACAGGGATCTTTCCAAAAAGGGTATGTTTTCCCTTTCGCGTGAGGCTTAGTAGAGGCCACTTTGATCCATGTATCATTCCTGAGGAAACAAAAATGGAGCACTAAGTGGAAAAGTGCAAGGTCAACTCAAGCAGTGAGAGATGAGATCACTGATGATGTCAACTCTTTTGTTTCAACTTAATGTCACTGGGGTTGTTGTTTGTAGGGAAAGAAAAATATATATATATAAATCTCTTGGGGAGCCATTACGGAGACAGCTCCAACCTAGATGGTCTTAAACCAATTTTTTTTTTTTTTTTCACCCATGGATTAAGTTTCTACTTTCCATGATCGCTGTATATCCTCAGTAGAACTGCCGAGCAGCCAAACCCCAACATTTTATCCTGTTCTGTGATCAGTAGTGATGTCAGACACTCACAGTGTTTCCAAGGTATTAATCATACTTCAAACACATACAAACTGAAGATGAAGGTTTGGTTTATTAGTGCTCCTTTTTCACTAAGTATTTTGCTCATTTGCTATCCTGAATCTTGGCGGTGGAATGTCGAGCGGGAGCAGTGAAACTGTTGGTGGTTCATGGAGCCACATAATGTCAGATGATGACAGCTGTTACAGTCACATCTGGTATTTATAACACATTGCTTTGATCTCCCGTTTAAATAAAAAAAACTATAATGACCGATTGGTGTTAGTCTTGCAGACAGAAATCAGAGGATAAGGAGGAAGGAAAATGGCACCGACAGCGATGCAGCCTGTTATCATGGAGTAGGCCAAGCCCGGTTGGCTTTCTTTGATGTTCGCTCTCAAATGTAATAAGAGTTGTGCTATTTCACCGCAAGAAAGTGGCTGCATTAATATATTTCAATACTGCTGATGTTGTACTTGTTTAAAGTTATAAACCCTATGACTTTCATTAAATCAAACTCCATTTATGATACTATTTATGGGTGACACTTTTTTGTGCAGTAGCCATTTAATTTGTTCACATTCAGTTTTTTCTCTCTACATAGTAGTTTTTGTCAGTGGTGGCAGTGTCCATTATTCCTGCACTGGATTCAGCTTGACTACCTTAGCACAAGGGATTCACAGAAAAACGATAAACGCATGTAATCCAACGTAATTTCTTTAACTACTGTTTACGGTTTCCTCCCTTTAAGCCGTGTCAGAGCTGCATTAAGTTGCAGCTAATCCAAAACAAACATCCTTCTGCTGCTGCTTCACATTAATAGCATTCATCTAATGTATCACTGGGTGGTGGTTATTGTGAAACAGCCACAGGAAACAAAGCGCTTGTTTCTGAAGTTAGTGCTGACTGCTTTCATTTGATTTTGCACCACACCTCCAACTCCAATGTATGGTAACTGTACTTTACTCTCTCCTGTGGTTGTTGGAAACCTACTTGTGCCATGTGCAGCATGAAATCAGATCAAGGTTGCAAATATTTTAAAAGAATTATTTATCAAAAAAACATGAGTTTGTTTGGTTGAGCTAAAGTGAAGTTGAAAGTAAAATCACTACCACAGGGAGCAACCTCTATCTCTCTGTCAGGTGACGGGTTTGTGATTTCATGAATAATTTACAGAACATACAAAGTTTGCCAAATATATTGAATAACATCTTTGAGTTTACAAGGGGCAATGTTTTTGTAATGTACTGTTGAAGCATTAGTCACCCTTTTTTTCCCGTCGGTCGATACCTGTGTAATTCTCCCTTTTAATCACATGACATTCCCTTTAACTTGATGATACATTTTGTTTTTTCATCATGCAATATAATTTTCTTTAAATACTGGTTGCAGCCATGATAAACATATCACCTGTATGAAATCACTGTAATGCTGTAATCAAGAGACTGATTTGGAAAATGCCACTCAAGTTGTAAAGTTTTATGGGAGCAGAGCTCAGTCAGTCAGGGGAATAAATACATCACTTATGAGAATCTGAATGCCTGACCAGTGACCTGTTTTAAAGACAGGTGCAAACATAAACAAGCAGGATACGAAACCTCATTTGCACCAGTCGAAACTTAAACTGTATGCCAAAGCCTCTGAAGTCAACACAGATAATACCACTGAGGCCTTCAGGCGATTTGTAGCTCCTCGAAATGCTACAAAATTGTAATGCAATCCACAAACACATCCTTAAGGTTAAGTGGTTACAATCAAGGCAGAGCAGTATTGTTCAAAGAGCTCATTGTGAAACTGAGCTGAGAAATTTTATTCATCCTTTAACTGAAATGACACAACCTTTAATGATATTTATATCTGTCACTTGTTAAATTATTCTCAGTCATTTTTCTGTTTTTTTCCTTTGCTTCTTTCCTCAAACATACCACTCCCTGCGTGAGATCACAGAGCCATCCATGTGGGACACATAGTCGCTGTCTGTACCATTGTCGTAGCAGTCCTCCGGGAGGTAGGGGGAGCCGTTGTTCACTATGGGACTGTGCACGGGAGGCCCGCAGGGGTGCATGTTTTGGGTGTTGTAGTGATCAGGGTAGTAGTTTCCCTCCTTCAGACCCCTTTGGGCGTCCCCCCTGTCAGCCCAGTCGTCCCTATCCTTGCGGTCGGGTGTGTAGTCGGGGTAAATGATGTCTCCACCCAGTTTGGGTTTTAGCTCCTGGCTGCCTTTGCTTGTCTTGTCCCCGTAGACTTCCTGCAGCTCATGTGGCTGTAGCACATCCAGCTGAGACTCCTTCTGCATGTCGGAGGGTCCCAGGTACTGTTTGGTGTAGTAATCGCCCCTGAAGGTTCTGCGCTGGCGCATAAAACATGCCCCACCCAGGATCAGCAAGAGGATAAGGAACAGAACTCCACCGACTGCCCCGCCAACTATAGTACCCAGGCTGCTGTCAGGTAAGGAAGCCAGGGTTGGGGAGGTGAACAGGGCCCTTTGCTGGTCCGCAGCAGTGCTGGTTCCAGATGTATCATGGAGGAGGGATGCAGTGGTGCTGGGGGCTGGAGTGGTGGGGGGAGGATCTACAGAGTGAACATGTGATGAAAAGATTTAAACCAGGGAGAAACTAAGGCAGACAGAGTGAGAAATCATAAAAATAAAGAGGGGAAAGACTGCACTCCATGTTCTGTAACGACTGACAAAGCAAAGATGAATGGTTTTCGATTTATTCATAACAACAATGTGCAGTGTCCGGGCTGAGACAGGCCCCCTGAGACCAAAGAATCTGTTGAAAGCTGTGCTGTAGAGCAAAAAGTGGGAAATGCGAGGAGCAGAAAGAGGTTAAGTGCTAAATGTCAAAGTGTATGTGTCCATGAGAGAGACATGGAGAGGGATAGAAGGACATGTGCTCATGAGCATCTGAGTGAGTGTGATTAGCTCTTCCCCTTTTCTTTCCAAGCCTTGCTGTGGGGAAGTCATGTGAGAAGATGAAACACTGTGGGATCGATGTGAGGTTCCTGCATCTGATTTGTCCTCCGGTGGCCGGCATTTGTGATAGCTGCCAGAGCCAGAGAGAAAAGAGCCATGAGGAGCTCAAGGTCAGGATAAATGTCTCCATTCTGACCTCCACCCTCTGGGGCTAAGAGCAGCCCGATACCACTAGTCGATCCCTGCACAGGCACATCAAAGCCCTGACTACAAGGCAATATGACTCGCACTGGTAGAGGTCTGCAACTCCAGGTGGTTTTAAGGTACTAGTTATCAAAACCGGAATCCCCGTAGCGCCGTAATGATTTCCACAATTTGTGTGATTTTTTGTAACTGAGTCAGAATCTAATTACCTGCAATTATACACTGTGTGTGAGCTTGAAGGATCAGGGGTAAAGTAAAAGCATGAGGAAGGACAATGGAGATAGATCAAGGTCAGTGGACTGATACAAAGGCAATCAACTCCTCCGTCAATCACCGTCAATCCCAGCCTGCAGCACAACATTTTAAACTAATGTTGTTTAGGAGCATCTGCAACCATGTAGTTGATCTGAAAGAAGAGTAGCCAAGAACCACAAGGCTGCAGACACAACTGGGAATGTGAAACAGCTAAACCAAGCAGCCCCGAAGGGGGGAGGGAATATAACTGAGCTCAACCTGGCTATCTGCACGGGGGAGGGAGGCGAGTGCCCACATGCCCAAGTCTTAATTTTTTGACAAGAGAAGCAAGATAATTGCTCAATGCAAGTCCATCCTGGACAGGATGTCAGCTGTGCTTTCGTTTGGATCAGGACTCCCAACCCAGCCTGTACACAGATGGAGCCTGACAGCATTTTTTGGAGCTTCTCCAGCTCATTCCTCTTGACAGTGAGAAACCAAAAGGTCTGTGTGTGTTAGGAGAATATGTGTCCAAAAGAAGCAGTTGCTTTGTTTGGAAATGGATTAAAAGGCACAGAGGAAAAGTGAAAATAAAAAGTGATGCAGAGTTCTCAGGATACACGCCCTGACTTTGCAACAATGAATTCAAGTAGCAAAACATGGGACAGACCAAGAGAGCAGATGGGAGTAGTTTAGTATGTTGCAGGTTTTCTGACAAGGATTAATGTCAGTGAAACAAAAGCATTTAACAAACTCAAAAGCGGGGAAACACTTTTAAATGACTTGGGAAAGTCCCCTCTCTAACTATTAGTATTAATCTGTGAAGTGTTAAATTTAACTATATCACTTGATCACTTTTCATACAGGACTGCTTTAAGAAGAATATACTGTTGATTAACAAATTTCATGGGGTAGGGATATGAACTTCTGTGTACTGCAAATCTATGAACACATTTCATTACATCCCGCTGTGAAACCTGACCTTAAACAAAACAAAGAAAAAGGTTACAAGAGAGGACACTTTGCAGAACCAGCAGGGATAAACACCCACTTTCTTATCTGGGAAATCTAATGTTGCCAAAACCACAAACATGGAAACGTTTGGTACTGATACTCTTTATCTGCACTCAGTGCTACTCCGTTGCCAGGAATGTGTGAAAGTGGATCTGGGCAGGGGCATCTATACAGAGGCTTAGCTCTGCTAAGGTGTTGAACTAAGGGCGGATCATACTGGGTGGGTAATCTTACATCTGAGAGGCAAGATGAATGTCAAAAGACACTTATATCTTAGTTATCAAAAGGTCATTTATTTAAGTAAGCAGATGATTAGAAAAAAAAAAACCCACCTAATTTAACATTTTTAGAAACTGAGTGAGGAGGTCAATACATACCTTGTACCCAGAGATTTACATTCTGACTGCGAAGACCGATGTCATTCGTCACTTCACAGCGATATACTCCAGAGTCATTGCGCTCCAGCGGGCGAGTGAAAGCAAAAGTATTGTTTGAGATCTCAACACCGTCAGGCATTGATTGATCCAACCTGTGCAACAATGAAACATTTCATATTCATGAGTGGAGAGTACATCCTATAAAAATGTGCATTCAAAACCTTAAACATTATACATTACACTATTATTATATCTTTAAGAGACATAACTTTGAAGGCATAATTGAAAACCTATCCGTGACTTGCAATGACATCACCGCTCTGTTGGTTCAGTTGGCCACATGACTGCAATAACTTGAGCTGACTGCGTTTCCATCAATTGAGGGGAAAAGATTTCTACATGAGCACGCAGCCGGGAAAAAAAAGACAGAAAAAAAATAATAAAATAAAATTAAGAGCTTGGCTGTCTCAACTTCACTGGTACTGTCAACTCTAATGAGACCATATTTCTTGTTTTCAGAGCAAGATGATGACAAAGAGTTGCCAATCGACCAGTGCTGCTCTGATGCATGAACCCTTTGGAATCTTTTATTTATAACACGCGGTCTTCCCGATGGGTGCAGCAGTGCATTTGACAGCTCCAGTGTCCAGGCTCCAAAGTTACGCTGTTGGTAATTTAGAGACAGGAGCTTCTTGGCTGCTTAATTTAAGTTTGTTTAAATATAGTTAAAATCTATGCAACCTGACCAATCAGAAGCTGATCTGTCATGTAGTATTTGCCTTAACATCTGTTGCTTAGTTACAAATGTTAGCCGTTGATCAACAAAACAGAAACACATGCAAAAAAATAAAAACTCCCCATCACTCAACTTGGTAAATTCTGTCAAACTTGATTTTGCAGCCAACTAATATTGCTGATGAATTCAGCCAATTATCATTATTGCCCTGTTAACTGTTGGTGAGATTTTACTTGAACACATGATAAACTATTAACCAGTCCCGTTTCCACTAGGCCTCTAACAACTACATTCAGTGTTCCAGATCATGTTATGTACTTTAACTTTAGCTGCTGACAACCTGAGGATAAATATCAAAAGTTTTTCATGGACTGTCTGAAAGCACCCGAATGACTGCACTCCAACACTGGTGAGGGAATCAAAGGTTACGATAATTCTGTCCGCTACATTTGGGACAGAGAAGACTCCCACATTTGAAAGACACTATTTTCACAAATTGTTTTTCAAAACGAGGATTATCAGGGGGAGCTCAAAATTAGATGGGTTTAGCTAAAGTGCAAAGGGCAGACGTGGACTAATTGTTCAAATAGTGCTTTACTTATTGCTTAAAAATTTGAAATACCAGCAACGTGTACCAGGTTCTGACTTTTACAGCATATAAAGGGTACCCAACCCATAAGCCTTTATACTGTATCTCAAAATTAAAATTATAATAAACTAAATAGCGTTAACTAGAAAAAGAAAATTAGTTATTCAGATCTTGGGGAAAAAAAGTGGACTTTCTGTTTGCAATGATTTAGTTAAAGGTGAGGTTTTTTTCTGTGCCACCATTAGAGAAGCTGCCTTTTAAGTAGGTTCTTTATTAGCTTTAACATGCAGTTATAGAGGCTGATGCTTACTATCACCACAGTATGAATGTATGGTTTTGTGTTTTGGTTGTGGTAAGTGCAAAAGACTGGTGATTTAATGAGAAACAATGTAGCAATGTCCACAAAATACTGACATCATTGCAATTCATGAATTAGGATCATAACAGTCCTCCTACATCTGTCTTCACCCTTCTTACAGAGTAGTTTATCAGAAGTTTTGATGTTTATCTGACGGTTTAGAAGGCGTAGAAGAAGGCATATTTTCCGGATACTGACCTGATCCATGAGAAGTTACGGGCGGGTGGGTTAGCTTTGGCACCACAGGTGAACTTCACATTCTCTTGACCCACATACCAGTTTTTGTCACGTCCAATTATTGATACCATTGGTGCAACTGTAAAACAAATTTAAATAGAATAAAGATTATAATGTTAAAAATTAGCATTATTTCAAAAGAGCATATATATTCTATCCATAAGGTTGTGTTTTTTTTAAACATCCTACACACTAAGGTTGTTCTTGACTGCTTAAAATAGTGAGGGACATGCAGAACATTCTATGTTCTGCATTTAAATTTAATTTTTTTTTTTTAAAGACAAAAGAATAGGACTTAATAATCAGTCATTGTGCTCCCAGCAGCCTGATGACAAACGAGCTTTCCAAAAAGGAACAAAGCATGCATTATAAGCACAGTAGCGAACAAGACAAAAACAAAGGACGTGCAGGACTGTAGCTGGGTACAGGACCTGCTGGTGAACGGGAGCCAAGAGAACAAACAAATGACTCTGGGTTGTTGGAAAGTTTGAAAATGACAGACTCACTCAGACAGTGGATGTACTGCAGCTCATAATAAACTCTACTTTCTACCATGACATAGAAAAACACAAAGGAAGGCAGGAGGATGCCTAAATGAAGCCCAGCACATGCCACTGTAATAAAACATGGCAAACACCGACTTAGATATCCAATTGTTCATTTTGATTTCCCTGGAGGACAAATGAGGAACTCATTACAGCACACAGTAAGATGTCTCTTCATCGTGTCCACTGACCCTTTTCACGCAGTTCAATGTTGGAATTGTGCTTCTTTTGCACTTAAAATCCCTTGCCTCTGCATTTGACATGATTTATTGAGCTTGAATGCCTCTCTCTTCCTGTATTAACCTTGGGTTTTCCATGTCTCCATCCGCTGCCCACAGCAGCCTCCTGCCACTTGTGCTCCTACTGAGCCTGATCAATATTTCATAAAATACCTTCATTAGCCTGCACTCACACAGTCCCAACATAGAGTAACCCTTAGTACTGCTTGCAGAGGAAGTATGCATCAATGATTATAACATTAAGATGACTCTTAACGGTCCCTTTATGGGCAAGGAACGAAAGGTACGGAGCAGGCTAGTCATAAATGAAGCTATCAGCATGGGTTAATATCAATAAGATATACTCTACTTTGAAGGGCTACACAATAAGAGCTATAATAAACATTGTAGCTCTTATACATTGTGTTTATTAACCTTTGTTATTTCAGGAACAAGTTTATTTTCCTGTATATTTGAATAATATTAGTGGCCATTAAAAATGAAATGATAAGGTAATTAAAGGTCAGTCAAAAAATTTAAATGCACTCTATAACTGAACACAGTTTACTGATTAGCCCTTATGCCTAAACAAATTCAAAACATTCAATTTCAAAGCAATTTTGTGCAGAGGGTGAAAGCTGAAGTTGTACCACAAAATCATCCAGACAAAAATTGGATTAGATTTGTATCTCTTTGTAAATTTTCAGTTGTTTTGATGGGTTTGTTGACATTTTTCTGTCCCTTGTCTTTCATGGAGTGCCTATGTCTGCTCTTTGATTTCCTAAGCATATCTATGGCTCTCCGCTCCAAGCCCCTTTATTCCAACTGCAAAAAAAAAAAATGAGTCTTGAATATATATGTTCAATTTTGGCTGACTTTTTAACTGTAGATTTAATGTGCTAGTGAGTATCTACAGAGGTAGGATAGTGTATGTGGGGCTGACTGAAAAGAAACTACAGAAAGCATTTCCTCATAAAAAGGACTATGTTACCACCCAGTGCAACAATATAACATTTGTGTTTTAAATGTTTGTCTACAATCAATATGAAAACATTCCCTGTCTAGAATCTGAGTCCATGTACTTTTCCTGATGTGTTAAAGCAGAAATTTTAAAGTCTTCACAGTGTTGTGAATCAATAGTTTTCTGACAACAGAAGTGCTCTCTGGCCATTCAGCCAATGCTGAGTAGTGGAGTAATGGAATCAATTCGTTTATCATGAGATTTAGAAATCTTTTAAGAAATCTCTGAATATTAAATTCATCATTTCGGATGTAAGAAAAGACAGCAGAAGAATTAAGGAGGTCTTATAATTGAACACTTACACTGAACATTTAGTACATAGGGTATGCGGAACTCTGTTTGCAGGGCTGGGTGGCGCACCACACAGGTGAGCATCTTCCCCTGGGCGTAGCTCTGCGGCTGCCACATGTAGCGCACATGTACGGTGGTGGTGCTGTTGGGCTCCTCCTGACTTTGCTTCTCACTTCGCCCATACAGCTCTGTCTCCCAGAAAACCTCAGCAGCGGGGCGACCACGCTCTGCTATGCAGGTGGCCACCAGCGACTCATTCCCGCCGTCCAGCAGAGCTGTGGGGCCAGCGGACACATATACCTTTGGCTCCACTGTGAAGAGGAGAGTGTAGATAATGAGGAGGGGAGGAAAGTTTACAAAATGTACATTGATCTTTTTGTGTATAAACATGAATAAATAATGTCCATCGTATAGTATATGGACAGAAGGAAGTGGCATCAGTATACTTAAATGCTTAAGAGCAGACTGACTTTTTCCATTTCACATATACCCATCAAAAATTGATCAATCATGCAATTCATCATGTGGAGGCATTTAAATGGAGACATAGCTGTCTTTATTGTCATGTGTCAAGCATATAATACGATTGAGAAAAAATTGATATAGAGCAGTAGCGTGTTTTGGTCCTACTTTATGGTTCTAACAAGGCATAACAATACCTGAAGTATGCATATGAATGTTGGAAAAAAATTAAATATTTCAGAATCCAAGGCTAATGTCAGGCAGCACTGTAGTGTGATTATATTTGACTTTGCTGTATTGGAGGATGAGGAGTAAAGTTAATGCATGTTTCTCAGTGCTTAAAGCTGGGTTAATGTTACACTGGCTTCCTGTGAACAACTGGAGGTTGGGACATAACAAGGATTACCTCAACAGTGAAGTAAAACAGACCAATGCAAGTGAGATGTAACCAGGATAACGCAACCATATACCTATTGTACAAAGCAATTTATCTTGTGCTGCACTGGCCTAAAATAAACATCTGGGGCCCTTTTTAATAATCGCACGGTGCCAGAGACGACACTTGGGAAAGTTCAGCAAGACAAAGGAGGACAAAGCACAGTCTAAATACAAAAAGGGAGTCTGCTAAGGGAGACTGAGGACAAAATGGAGAGATAGCAAAGTAAACTGGCTACACAGGTTATACTTCCATGTACCATCTGACAGAGTTTCCTTGTTAGACTAATTTTTTCTTCTTTGTCTTGTGGTGCGCCACCTCCTCCATCTCTGTCCCTCTTAAAAGAGCACTAACAGCTGTTCCACTTACTGCAATGGTGACAGTTTTAAAGGAGGCACGTGGAGGCACACAACAGCCAAAATCCACAGGACGAGGCCATTAACTTTAAGACATTTGCCACCCTCCTCCACCCTTACTGAGCAGGAGGTCCAAAACCAAATTCAAATAACCCCCAACACCCCCTTTTTCCAAAAATAACCTGGCATCTCCGGTACCCAGTGCAGGGGCTGGGATGGTGTTCTCAGTCATCCACCTCACATTCTTCTCTCACCTCTCTCTGCCCCTCCTCACAGGCCTCTGACTATAAACAGTAGTTGCTCTATGTTAGATGGTTAGCTGGCTGAAGCTTCAGAATAACTAAATCAGAGAGATGTGTTAACTTGGAGTTGCTGTCAGGAAGGGAGGGGGACGCTTTTGATGAGTGTAAATGCTTCAGGGGAAAGGGTAGTTTCTCTTCAGCAGACTGGCTGAATTGGCCCTTTCTTGCCCACATACACAAAGATTCCACATATGTACACCAAACACTGACAATAGAGTGGGAACCCCAATTAACAAGGGATTTAACTAGAATTATAATGGTCATGCGTCATGTCTGGACAATTTTACAATAAGACTTAGCATCAAAAAGCTATAAACTGGCATATCAGTTTGATATGACAACATACAGTAGTTCTAAAATCAGCAGCCATCATTTTCATTATAAAATCTGGTCTTGGACGCAAAAAGCAAATACAGTGTAAATGAAGCCACACCTGGGAAGCAGGTAAGGTCAATGAAATTATCTGCAAGTAAGCTGCTGGCTAAGGCTGGCCTCATCTGCTGATCATAACTCATATTACACAGACACTGGGGAAAATCCATCGTTATTTGGCAAGACTGAAAGGAGAAATGAAACCTTTTTCACATGAGAGAACCTGCCACTCTTCAAATTTTTGCTCCCATCAGTAAGCATCTTTCTCTTTGTGGTTGATTTCTTAGTTTCTAACTCAGCAAAAAGAGCTGCATTACTGATTACATGGCTAAACAGACAACTATGAAAAACAAAAAAGAATGTGGATTATAGTTTGTGGCTAAAGCTCAAATGCTTGGAGCTTATGTAGTTTCACATGCAGTAGTGCTATTTATCAGTAACATCTTGCCAGCCTAATGTTGTTGTTCAGTATATTTGTCATTGACCTGTCAGCAGTTTAAAACAAAGGGTCATTCTAATTCATTCATTATGTGTTATGTTTTCCCCCTCTATTTCCTTCCTATTGCTTACTGGTGGGGACTTGTTGCTCGTGTAGGCACAAAGCTGAAAAACAAAGAAATAGTGTTGGGCCAATACAAATACTGTTTGTTGAGTGATACTGATGGAGGACGAGAAAAGGTTTGTATTAAGAGTGTGACTTTTCAAATTAAGTCAATGTCTGCTGCACCTCATCATGATTATGTGTGCCGTGACTTTGGTCTATTATTCATGGATATGAGCCTTTTCATTACTTTATTCTAGTTCATTTGAAAGGAATGAAAATGATGGTAAGTGCTCACTCATCAACCCCAAAGTACAAACATGAATAAAAACTGAAAACTCTAAGATGAGTTTGAACTGAAACAAATACAATACATACTGCACAACCAATATTACATATATTAGATATTTTACACTGGTTTTACTGAAATACACTGAAATTCATACTGACATGATATCCAGAATTTTTCAAGATTGTTGGGCTACATCAACCTGGTTCATTTTGATAACAAGCTACAAGTAAACCAAAAAACAAGGTAGAAATGTGAAGCTACTCTTCATCACTGCTTTGGGAATTTGAATATGCTGACTTTAGGTCTGGAAAATTATGATGTGCTCTTTCTAACAAAAAAACCCTGTGGGATAAACTAATTCCCACATGACATGTATCAAATTGCAAAGAACATATAGTTCCACTATAATCACACCTTAATTACATCTGAATTGTAAAGGAGGCCTAAGCATGTGTTTGTGTATGGGCATGCGTGAATGTATTTGCGTGCGCCAAAAAAATAAAAGAACACACTTGCAGAAACTGCTTAGAGAGGAGAGCAAGGTGTATTTGCACTCTGTGAGGTCCCAGACACTGTGGCTGTCACAGCAGCATGTACCACTCATTAGTCATCAGAGTCTCCTTCAGTCTCTGGGGGGGAGACAAGAAGCTACTGCCCACAGCGCAATCTCCTACCCTCAGCTCTGCCTGAGCACAATCCAACCACCCATTTAAGGTATGAAATATATGCTGACCACAGAGAGAGTTCAACGTTCATGCTCCTCAGAGAGGGGGGATTATTGTGTCCGTACAGTGTGGATTATGTACACATGGGTGCAGAGACAACATTGTGTATGTAAGCTATACTTTGGGAAAACAAAAAAAAGTATGAGAATCCCGATTACAAATTTAAAATTTAGGTTTTTGGCCTTTATAAAAAGTAAGTAAGTGTCAATAAATTAACAGTATAGTTTGCGTTTGATGCTGCGCTGCACAATTTTTATTCGTTTTTTATGTGATTATTATATACTGTGGCCTTTTATTTTAGTTTTTAGGGGGTTATCAAGAAAAGGCAAATAGCCTCAACATAAGCGTTAAACCTAAATAGAAATTATTTATATGGAAAAGATTGCATAGTTTGTCATCTGCTTCTTCAGTGCCTGTGATAACTTACTCAGCCTGAGGTAAAGGCTGAGTAATTATGGTAAAGAGAGCAGAACTAACAAAAAATCCTCACTGAGAACACAGTAGCTGCACATCGTAGTTTTAAGACCAGTGATACATTTGCAACTTTTTCATGCAGCTTGGTTAAATGCAGTTTAATGTAGTGAGTGTCACTTCGTATCATACCCTGCAATTAACTTGTTGTTGCGTACAACTAAGTTTCATCAAGTTGGAACAGTTTGAACTTCCTGCATTCTGTTTATGTGCTTGCTACATGAAGAGAGACGCCTCGTATTCCAAGTTTTTATACTGTATGGGTGTCTTGCATGTAGTGTATAAATGGCCTTACAGAAGATCTTACAGAATCTTAGTGAAAAAAAACGATTCAAAAAAGAAGTGATATAGTACAATGAATATTAAACTGATGTAGCATTTCTGGCTGGACTGTACTAGCAGGGCAAGCTATAAATGTGAGCAAGCAAATGAGTCAGTGAATGATAGAGTGAGTGAATGAGTGAATGATAAAGTTACACCACTGGTCAGTCAAATGCCGTGTGACTTGAAGCTTTAGTTACACTACCAGTTGGTTGGTGAGTGTTTAGGTTTCCCTATTGCCATTTGCTCTTTTAAAAATGAACTGGTGCACATGGTGTCTAGTGCATCATCAGGGGGTGTTTACAGGTAGGTTGTTCCAAATAGCACCTTTGTTGCTAGATTTACTGACTTTTCAGACTCCTCTTTAATGAATTTTCTTCACAAAGCACCTAGTCATAAGTCTACTGAAATTTTGGACAAACCTTCTCTACTTTCCGCCAGTATTGCCCCACAGACCCCCTTTTAATGCGTCTCATTCAACTGACCGTGATTTTCTCTCTGCATGATTATTTTACAAGTAAACAGTCGAAATCACAGCACAGCCATTATGGTGATCTTATCAGTGGACATTGTGGTTATAAAATCAGGATTTTAGCAGTGCAGAGAAGCAATGTGGAAATGGCTTGGAAATGACTACTGCCTAAATATAGTCTTAATGTCCTGCGTTTCAGTCACTATTTCATACATGTTCCATTTTCTGACAACAGAAACAGCTGTTCGCATTTAAATGAGAACAGCTTTGCTAAAAATTTGACTGTATTAAAATACTGTGGATGTGAGCACTGTAGGAGAGAAGCAAACAGATAACAACTGGTCCAGCCATATGATAAAATTTAACTTAGCCTTGTTTCACAGCAAGTGACACTTCACTGAGCAAGATGAGTGGGACCACACCAAAATAGCCTCTACACATCTGCAGATTCCTGCATTCCTTTAAATTCCTTTAAATATGTATTTCCTCTGTCCAGGTAATCATTTTAAAAAGTTAGGTGGCTCCCGGGAGAGGTTAATTCCTCCAGAGCTAACACTTAGTTGTTACCTAAGCTTTGCTTGATCCCAACCAGCAATTCTATGCTTTGAGAAGTGATTTAAGAACAGCATGAAGAAGCACTCTACACAATGAAGATGGAAGTCAGAGAGCTCTACATTACCTAATACATTGACGAAGGTTGATGCTTGTGTATTGCCCAGAGGAAAGGTTGCCACTTTGCAGGTGTATGACCCAATATCATCAAAGCCAACTTCTTTAAGGGTTATGGTAGCATCTTGTATTGAAGGGGCAACAAATGAGACGCGCTGGGTATATTCTTGAGAGAATGAGGTTCCATACTTAGGGTTGAACACTGCCAAGGTGATGGTGCCTGAAGGAAGACGACGTTCCCAGGAGATCTGTGTGAGACTGAGATTGGAGCCCACCTCTATTCTGCAGCCCAGTGTGATGTCCTTCCCCAGCACTGCATTCACTTTCTCAGGAACAACCACATGGTTACTGCTCACACCTGCTGAATGAAAAAGGACATTTAAGATAAGATTCAGATAAACAGCAACACAACATTGTTGTAGATATAGTCAACATGGAAGACTGGATTTCCCATGACAGTGTCACTCAATTGGATAAAGAGATTACAGTTTTTGTTCTCCGGTGTCTAGCAGTGGAAGAAAATTTGTCAAACGGTAAGTTCCTGTGCTACCAACAGACATTAAAATTCAAAGTACAGTAGCTGAGATAAGATAATCCAGTTAGAGAATGGGGAGCAAATTGCTGCTTTTTTGGAGTATGGATCAGAGTTAACACTGGGATATAAGACATTAACATATACTGACATGGCATGGTGCACCTACATGGACTGAGACAAAGGTCACCCCTAATCATGTGTGAGAATACACAAAAATTAAAAGTTGCGACTTTCTGGTTGTTTGCTGGTGTTTACAGTGCACTCTAGATCATCTGAAAACATTACGGGCCAATAATAGTATAGCTTTTCTGAACTGCCACCTTAAATTTTGATTCATAGAGAAGCAGTTAGAATCAGATTAAAACTAAATTCTTCATTAGCTTTCTACAAGCTACAGTACACCACATTACTCCCACCGCACTACCACCATTCATTCTCGTCTCCCATCGTCAATGTTACAAGTCCTCCCTTGGTCACATTAAGAGCCATCATTTGTTTCACACATGTTTTTCCTGGAGTAGAAAAAGACACCAGACTTCATCTGGGTGCTCTGTTTTCCCTCTTAATAAGTAACACACTTTCACCACAGGACACTCAGACTGTCCTTCTTGCTAATTATCAGAGCACCTTCTAAGCAGGGAAAAAAAAAAAAAAAACTCTGGAGGGAGATGAAACAAAACAAGCAATTTAATGGTTTTACTCCCTCTTGTAATAAGGCCCTTAATTTGACTCGAAGCCAACCGCAGGCTTTTTTTTTTTTTGAATGAGTTATTTTTAACAAATGCAACATGTCAACTTTGTTTTGAACATTAACAGCCATTTTGCTATAAAATAATTCTACAATTCATTCAGGGTCTGTAAGTAAGTCGGGACAAGAGCAAAAAAGAAAGAAATCCCACTTTAATTTGGAAAAAAAAAACAAAACAAAAAAACACTGAGGGGATTGTGATGTTGGGTTCATGATGCATGAGCTTTATGGACAGTAATGTCTGCATGTGACAGTTGATAGACATGCTACTGAGAATGAATTCAGTATTTGGGAAACCTTACCTAAAATAAATCCTAAAAGATCCTGGATACTGCTATGAATGTAAAAAGAAGAAAAAAAAATCCATCCTAGTCTCGGTTTTTTGCAGCATAATCACACAAATGAGTCATTGATAGAAACATGTAATCTTAAACATTTTTAAGAGGCTGTACAAAGATTTACAACTCTGTTTGAGACTAAATTCTACGGTTGATCCATATTAAGCCTTATGAAAATGTTTGTTTTACAGATAAACTGAAAAGTTGATTCCATTCAAAATATTCAAAACAGTACACTTCAGTTTTCTTGACACGGTTGCAGTCAGAGTAAGCTATATTTGGGAGCCATAAATTTCCACTTCGTACGTAGTCTCGGATGTGTATGGAGTAAAGCTTATAAAAGTGATCCACTGGCTGGTATTTTGGGACTTTGGCATAAATGTGAGTGGTAAGCCGCAGCAATGCTATCTTGGTTTTTGAGGAATATAGCCAAGGAGGCTGAGGCTCCCCTTGCTCCATTACGTCCTCTGTAATTTTAGTGATTACACACACACACACACACACACACACACACACACACACACACACAGTTTCTCTCTTCCAAAATAAGGAATAAAATAAGTGTGTGACCATGTGCGTAATAGTCAGGCACTTTGTTTGAACGGCTGCTGAGTATTAAATGTATGTTGACTTGTGTTCTGAAGCTTCATGCTGTGCTATAGTATTTGGGCTTTCCTGTTTGTTTTTTTTCTCTGCTGACCCACATTTTCAAAATGTTTTCCTTGTGTTTCTTGCCTTGCTGTGTAAACTAATCTAGCACAGCTCTACACTGTATTTAGGTTTTTAACCTATTAACCTCTAGTATTTAACTCAGCTGCCTTATTTGTCATCCATTTCAAAAGACATTTTGGGTTATTATTCCATTTCTCCACAATAATTTAGAGATCTATTTACATCCCTTCCCCACCTTTGAATCATGACCTGGTCTAAAAAAAAAAAAGCCTGAACCAATATAATGTGCTCTGTGCTGCATGTGTTAACCCCTGTTTGCATTGCGTCTGCCGAAGTTGGAGTCCACTGGGTGCACTTGTGTGGGGGAGAATCAGGGTCAGAGCTGTGTGGGCTTTGCGTTCTCCACTCTACTGTCATCTGAGCTGACTTGACAGCTGTTTGTTGTCACCTTACAAGCGCAACTCAGTTGTTTTTTTTTTTTTTGACACAAGGCACATATGGAAAAATAATATTTCAGTGACAAAAGCTTGACAGTGAGATTAATATTCACAAATGTATAGCTGTAACTGGTATGATAATGTACTATAGATGAAAGACTGATAAAAATCATCCTGCACCACGGGTGGCTGGAATAGTAAACTAACATGCTTGGCATGCGTGACATTGTGTTGATGCATGTAGACACGTGTCTCAGACCAGGCTTCTCCCTAACATGCTCCACATACTGCAGCTACCTGACACGACACTCCAACTGCTACCGTGCGTAGCTCGCCTGTCTCAGTGTGTCAGCTTTCAGGCCTGGCAAAGCATACAAAGAAACAAGACTCCATCTATACTGTGTTCTGTTTGTTTTACAGTAAGCGTTTGGGAGTGAGTGGGAAAGAGGGGAGAGAATGGGGGGATGTGTTTTAAGAGGACTACACCCTTACCATTAGGGAGGGAGACACAGATGGCCTCTGCATGGGATACCAACAGTCAGGAGGAGAGTGGGGAAACTTGGCACAGCTAAACAGCAACCATGAACAACACAGCCAGAGCTTGCAAACTAGAGCACCGTGAAATATTATCTAAAATACTGCAGGCAAATGAAATGTAAGCAGTGCGATAAACAAAGCTGTCATGCTGTTTCATCAAGGAAACAGGCGTACTGCTGCAGAGCTCAGGCATGGCTCAGGAGTGTCACTAGTTTTATTGCTGGTTATTCATCTTGTCCAGTGTACAAATATGGTTCCGATTTTTAAAACGATCCACAAGAAAAACTTGATTTTGATGGCCACCCTTATGCAGTGTCACTGTTTTTATTTGCGACCCATTTAGTCAACTATGAATGTGACAGCCTGCCCCACTGAACAGGAAGAACCCTGGCCTGCTGGACCTAATTTGACTACAGAGAAATAGACTGCACTTTTGCCCCTTTTTTCCTTGAGAAATCCAAGGAAAGAATGAACTCATGGGAAGGATATGCTTGCCCTTTGAAGAAATACTTCATATTTGTTTCTTTCCCTCCTGACATCACTAATTGCGACAAGCTGCTAGAAAGACGCAATGGTAAATCAAAACCTTCCTCTTTGCCTGGCAACTGGCTCAAACATTCCATGTCAGCCACTTGATGAGCCAAAATCTCCACCTACCCAGACCTAACCTCACTTCAGCCCTGACCTCCCCAGAGGAGTCTGTCTCCTGGCTTAGAGAGATGTTCACAGTGAAGCCTGCAGTGTCAGACCTGTATGAGAGAAGAGTGAACAAGGGCCAGACACATTCACAAGCTGCAAAATAGACAATATGTCATGTTCATGTAGACAAATCGCATGCATAGATTACTGTGTCAAACAGCACTCATGAGGGACTGATCTGAAGACCTCACAGGAGAAGAATGCAGACATGAGATTTCTGCAGGAGGGAGTGTGGTTTAGGACTAAAGCTAGAGGAAACTCAAAGTTGAGCAGAGGATGAATAAAACAAACAAAACAAGGAATGAGGCGGTTCTTGAGAAGACATACAGGGGTGAGATGGACAAAAGAAAAGTGTTCAACAATAATGTGAAGTGAGTAGGGAAATAAAAATAAAACTGGGCTGGGCCAGTCATTTTTACTATCTCATATTAGTACATATGACAGAGTGGTTCAAACTGCCATGTCTGCTGTTGAACCAGGTCAAAACTCCACACTAAAACTACTGATACAAGCACATTCAGAGTATACATGACAAAAACAGGACGGTTACATTTTGCAGACTTTATAGTGTTTGCATTTATAATTGTGCGATCACTGTAAGCTGACCACTCACTTTAGCAGCAGTACATTGCTTATGTTTTCACCAAAGTAACTACAGAAATTTGGAAACACTGCAACATTGCAGCAAGTCTATCAGGGCAAAAAAACACAAGTACTCAGATAATTAGAGCCTAGTCAGTTTATACTACCCCCTTTTTTGGAAGTAAAACTGAAAATTAGTGAACCTGTAACGTCAGTAATAATCCCTCATTGTACAAGAAAGTTGTGGATATGTACAACTAGGTCAGGTACATTATTTCACAGGTGAACCAGGTAGTTGGTCTGTAAATTGTGATAGATCTTTAGACGAACACTTACGTCATTATTTAACCTTCCGCCTTCAATTCATCTCCCAGCTAAGTTTGGCTAAGCAGACAGTTGGTTTAAAACTTGTATAATCATCTGACACCTGTTGTTTTGTTTTGTTTTTTTTGTTTTTTATACCAGTTAACTGCTTTTTGACATTGTGGCTTTGAGGAGTCCAATAATATCATAACCGATATATTACCACAAGTGGTAATATTATGGAACCCTTTATCCTGTAAAGAGTAATGAATA
Organism: Istiophorus platypterus; assembly: GCA_016859345.1. Classification (NCBI taxonomy): domain Eukaryota; kingdom Metazoa; phylum Chordata; class Actinopteri; order Istiophoriformes; family Istiophoridae; genus Istiophorus; species Istiophorus platypterus. The sequence continues at coordinate 7,988,943 of CM029116.1, forward strand.
CAAAAAGAATTTAAATGTTTATATTTAGATCTTCATTTTAAAGTATAAATATCAGCAATTAAGGTAAAAACTCAAAGTTCTGGTTCTTTGCCAACTGCAGCTGGATCCTTTACCCTAGCTTGTTTTCTTAAACACTGTTGTAAATCTGACTACATCTTGTTTGATGATAACTGTGCAAGAATTTTAAGGTTGTCTGACCAAACTAGGCAAAATGTTTACACACTCTGTATTTAAAAAAAAAAAAAAGAATTCCAGACCTAAAACTGGAGAAAGGTGGGTTAAGCCATCCTCTTCAGTCTCCTCTCCAAGATGTTAGAAAGCAACCTGGGGTACAACAGACCTCACATAGTACTCACTCTCTTCCTTGCTTTGGTAATTTTCGAATGTGTGCGGTGGGGCACAGGCTGAAGGACAGTGTTTCAAACTACTTATCAAGCACTGTAATTCATACTCCTCCAAGGCACTGAAGTCCCTTAGTCTACTATCTATGAAATATGGATTCATATACCATTATGAGATACAGTCATTAAAAAATTATTCAGTAATGTCTCCCCTGCAACTATTCCCAATCTAAACCCGCTAAGTAGAGAGGGAAAAGAAAGTAATACAAAGAAATAAATGGAAGAAACCTTGAGAAAAGCCACTTAAAGACAGATCCCCTTGCCTTGAGTGCAGTAGCAGCTGTAGACAGGAAAAATACATTTGTGGAAAATGAGCAAAAACTGTAACAGTCGGGAATCTGAAATACCACTTTACTGCTCAATCTTCCACTGGGGCCTGAATGTTCTGAGAGTAAACTGTACCTTTAAAGTGCAAATTCAATGAAGTCCATAGGCAGCATGGAGCCATTTGATTGGTATTGGTCCTCACTAAATAGGTGATCGGTGTTAAAAAACAAAACAAAGGAAAAACAATACCTATATGCCTAACGCAGACCTCAAGACCTTTGCCTTATTTCTCCAATTTTCTGAAGCCTATAACACTGTAACACTATATCAGTTAGACAAGGAAGGCGGAGGGGTAAATTGCCTGTTTTATACCGTGTCTTTATCGTAAGAAATATTTGTGCAGTGTATTTCCTACACCAGCTCAAATCTACCCTCTTCCTTCCTAGCATTGTATCCTTTGAGGGTGTGAGGCTTTTTCAGTGGGTTAATTCATGTTGGAGACAAACACAGGCTGACAGGCCTTTAAAAGGGGGCAGGCAGACCTCTTTCACATGTCACTGTCCTCTTCAAAACCTTTTTTCTCTTTGCTCCCCCATAGCAATGTGGACTTCTGTGCCCTTCTCATCCAAGTCACATTTGATTAAAGATCAGTGCTTAAAAGAAAGAGATCGATAGTGTTGACATACAGAGCGTCAGGATAGGTTGCAAGTGTCTAATCAGAGTCAACTATAGCTATACTGTAGGACTTGTGAAGGACAATGTCTCCCACTGTGTACCAAAGCAACACAAACATTCCTACAGCGTCCTGCCTTATTGTGTGGGATTTGTTATTGTTTGTTGTGGGGGTTTGTGGTATTCTAGTATGTGCACACAATGGTGTGGACACACTGAAGGGTAGTGATTTTATTTTTCCATGCTGTTATAATGACAATTTATGAAAGCTACAGGTGGTCACAAAAGGCGAGGAAATGTATTTTTAAATCCACTGTGTGTCTAAGTTATTTTAATTTTGAGGGTTTTCTTTATAAGGTGAGAGACTACATGAGGAGTCAACGGGGGTCTCAATTAGAGCGCAAGTGTGTGACATCCCTGACATGTAGATGCTAATAGAGACTGCCCTACGCTCACCTCCACTCCAAAATAGCATTGAAAATTGCACTGGGATAGAAATGTTGCTCATGTCAGGGTCTGCTAGCTCATCAGGTGCATCATTACGGTTCCTGCCCTTTTATAGGTTGCTGAGCGTTCTCTAAAAAAAAACCTTTATCTTCTCCCAGAAGTTGACAGCCCTGTTATTCAGACATTTACCATATAAAACTATTAGCCAGACATCATACAAACTGACAACTGGTGTTTCTATACTTTCAGAGCAAGTGGCGTTTTCTGGTTAACCTTGTTTCTGTTTAACTGATTTCAGTGAATCATTCACAGCATCCACTCAAATCAAGCCAAACAAAGACAGCATAGTAAGGCTACCTGATGACAAGTAGAAGTCCAACCCACACTAGCCTCTATTGTAATAAATGACTGGTTCTAAGTTAGACTCATATATTCAAAAATGGCATTTGCTCAACTTTTCCTCACTGCTGTTGTATCTGTGAGCTGCAATACCTATTGTAAATCCCCCAATATGTCCAACATAACTGTACCTTCGAAGAGTTAAATGAAAATAAGAGGAATATCCTTTCTCTCCCCGCAATCTCTTAAACAATGCTCAAGTGTATAAACAATAATGAACTGCAGAGGTATGCATGTGGACAGATTAGACTCAAGAGCCTACCACCAAGAATTATGCATTGTTTTTAGACACATGTTGTTTTCACCACATTTATGACATTGTCCTTTGAAAAATACTGGAATTTCCTGGTTAAAAAAAAAACTTGTATTAAACCGAGCTCAATTTTCATTCATTAGGAAAGAAATAGATCTGGCCCTTGTTGGGCAGTGGTGTGGGGGGTGGAGTTTTGCAGAGAAGAGAGAATGGGCTCTGTACTAATCACAGACTCCATTGCCCTTGACTGGGTCCAAATGGGCTACTGTACTTTCATTAGGCTGATCTAACATAATAGAAACATAGTTTCCCACATAGCACAGAGAGCCCAGAGGGAATTAGACTGTTTTCCTTTAAAATGATTCCCATGATTGTCCAAGTTTAGTTTTCTTGTATGATGCCTATTTCTGCCAACAACCAGCAACAACATGCCTTGTTAAGGAATCTACGTGATGTTACTGAATGTCACATTAGGCTGTGTTTTTCCTCATGAGTGCTTTCCAATTTTTTTTTTTTTGGGGGGGGGGCTGTTTTTGTTTTGGGGTTACACAAACCTGTTGTTGTTGAAGGAGAATGCAGCCTCACTTCAATAATATATCATTGTCTCTAGAAAAGTATGGATGTTTATGGGGGAAGCTGCTTTGGATTATCTCAAGTAATCAGATCATAGCACATATCAGCAACCACCACCTCACAACAGAGGAAGAAGTAAAGCAGTCCAACAAAAGCCTGCTTCTGTACTGTGCTGTACTGTACCCAGTGGTAAATAAAAACAGTAGGTATTTTGGTCAGTGTGGCACTTCACAAGCATTATCCTGGTCAGAAGGAGTTCATTTTGCTGGCACACCCACCCTTCCAGGCACATAATCTCACCCTGTTTCTGCAATAGATTAAAGTGCTACTGATTTAGACTTACCACCCACCTTGAACAGTGAGATTTAGGAGCCTAGGTCACTTGTGACTCATGGTTTAAAAAAAAAATTAAGAAAAAAAAAAAAGAAAAAAAAATCACAGCTGACTAAAGTATATTTACAGTATCAAATGTCCTGATCCCACTCCCCAATCCCAATCTTCGGTCTATGATGGCATTACACTGATCTACATCCAATACACCTATCTCTACCTATCTCTCTCTCTAATCAAAAAAGAAGCTTGCAAAGTATTATTAGGTCTATATAAATCATACCTACAAGTCAGAAATGAAAGAAGTCCACCTCCTCCTATATGTGTAAGATTCGTAGAGATTAAATTTCCTAAAAGACTGTAAGAGTCAGTAAGAAAACATCCAAGTACATTTTTTTTCTGTATGATTGACATCGTGTGTCCATAATATACTGCTCACTTAGATGTAAATGACAAATATATTGAGTATGCTCACTGTCACGCTAAAAGCTCTGGGTTGCAGAGTAGGTATACCTTTAAAATGTAATGCAATCCATGTATTATATGATCTAACATTGTTTTTAAGCCCTAAATAGAACCGGCCACTTGTATTGTTGTGATCCCTTTCTCAACACAAGTAGTGGCAAAAAATAGCAACCGCACTGAACAATCATGTTTGTTGGAAGTGAGCAGTGATCTATGACTCTTCCCTTGCGACACAGAAGCTAAAAAAAAAAAAACAACAACAACAAAAAAAAAAAACAAAAAAAACATACAGTTGCAAAACCTGAAGTTTACTTGGTCTTCTTTGTTATAGCTTAAATCGAAGAGGGGGAATTTATTCAGCTTTAGAATCTGTCTGAAGATCAAGAGAACATAAGCAACTAAAACAGAAGCATGCAAACTGAAGTATAAGGGCATAAGGTGGACATGGGCAGTGTAGCAGGGATGGCAGGGGAATACAGAATAATTTGGCTGAATACCAATAGGGATTCGGTTGTGCTAAATCCTGTTCAAGCCCTTACTGCAATATATCTGCATCAAGGACCAGGGCTGCTCAGCTGTTGAGCCATGGGAGAGGTCTTTCTTTCCCCTGGTGTGATGTTTTCTGACACACAATTAGGGCAGCGGGTGAGCGCTGGAACCTAGAAAACTTGGAGTGAAGGTCAGATAAAACAGAAAAAACACATCATATCTTGTTAACTTTGTCCCAGGCAAACAGTTTTAGTGTTCTTGACTGAAATGCAGTAATGCTACGGCAAGAAAACAGTTCTGGACAGTCACTCATGGCAGGTCCATTATTGTAAATAATGAATGCAGTTAACATTTCCTGCTCACTCATGGTTTTCCTCCTGTGATCCTAGGTTTCACTGCTTAATTTACTTGTATGTCACAGTCTAATGGTTTAGGTTTTCATATCTGTTGATAAGTCATAACAGAGGCTTCACTTCACAGGTAGAGAAGACAAGATTAACTTCGCAGTGGGGAATTAATCCTGTCTTCAACAAAAGCCAGAACTGTGGTTGGTTGAAATTGTCCAGATACCTCGAGCCAAATGTCCATTTTTGTTCTCAGTGCATATCACAGGTTTGGATACTAGATAAACACTGTGCTTGGGAGCTCAGAACTGGGATATAGGAGGGTGTAATACTGACTTCACAGAGGCCAGATGAGGATCCAAGCAGCAGGTGTGGTGAGAACATTGGTGGGAAAACAAGAGTCTTTTCAACTGCTACAGTATACTGTATGTCGCCATTCTCTCTGTGCAACCAGACCAAACAACACTACAGATAGTTTACTCTCTACAGTCAGCCCTACCAAGTATTTGCCTGGTGGGTGTTAATAATCTCCCACCTGGGTGGTAGGGGGTGTGTTAGCGCATACAACTGACTGTGTGCTCATCCCAAACATCATAACCACCTGACAGCTGAATGAGTGAAACAAATAAGACTGAGTGGTGAAAAGCAGCCACACCTGTTTCCCATAACCTCAGCGCTCCTCTCCTGGGGGACTCAGCTGCTGACTGTGCACATCCTGCATGTATACCTCTTTAATATGGACTCTGAAGCCACAGCGTATCCAAGTGACCCTAGCCTCAATCACACACTGTGATCTGCTCTTTCAGGGAAAAACCCTGCCTCCTGAAAACAGCAGGCAAAAAACAGTATAAAACGTTTCTCTCTGTTCATTCACAGTAGGTAATTAACCATGGAAATATCTGGAAGCCATTTATACAGCGCAGTTTCCTATGACTCAGTGTTCGAAACAGTCAATTCCTGTCTATCCAAGATTTATTCAGTAGACAACACATACTAGCTAAAGCACAGTGAAAAATAGAACTGCTAATATTAGCATTTTCTATGTATTTTTTTGCATTTTTCCCCTTTTCCTCCCAATTTTAAATGGCTAATTACCCATGAACTGTGGTCCTAACGACTGGTAACTCCTCATGTTGGTCTGGGTAAGAAGCAGATACAAAACAGTGATTGCCACCAGAAGCGTTGTTACTGGCTCACAAAGCCAGACGGCTTAGTTAAAGGTTGAGGCTGGCATTATTTTTGTGTAATTTGTGTCCATGGAAAGTCCAAATTCAACAATGGTGTGTGCCTCTCAGTGCTTTCAAACTTCCCTCCCCTGTCTGTGGCACATTGCTCCATGCCCATTTATTCCTACAGAAGTTGTAAAATCCCTAAGAGCTGGGTCACAAATATTAAGCTTCACTTTGAAAAAGTAATTTTCTAAAAAAAAGCTTGGGCGCTGTAGTGTTTTAAACTTTACTTAAACAGGATTCAATGTGCATTGCCACTGTTGGTGATTATTACCTCACATTTGGTGAGCTAGCTAGTATTTATGGCTCTGGTGCTGTGTATATGGGATTGACTCAAAATACCTCACAGTGGCTGCCTTCATGGAAATTTAAGTACATGTCACCCAGTGCAATGGTGTGGCTACTCAACGCTGAGTGAATAAGCCATATCAGGCTTTGGCTACACAAACAATACTTGTTAACAGGATCAGTTCATTGTTTGTCTTGTTTTTTTAATGGGATTTTCTGACAGTAAGAAAAAAAAATACAGCCACATCCCTCTAGGCATAAGACTTAAAATTGTTGTGCCTGGGTACATGGCCTTTTGACTCTTAGCTAGAGATGTCTGTCTAAAACTATTAGCTAAAACTGAAGGTCACAGCTCTGAATTTACTAATGGACCACCGGGGAGCAACTTGCCATTGAAAGCCTCTCACAGTTGGTCACATCTGTCGGGGAAAAGGAAGCAAAGGGTGGAGGCAACAGAAGCTGGTGACCACAGCCTGCTCCCTGAGCCCCACACACACAGCCTCCATGTCCCACAAGAAAGAAGCACACTCATCTGCTGATGGCCTTCCTTTGAAAAGAAAACACTGCATGCATTTAATGTGATTAGGAGTTTTCAGTCTGCTGCCTCACAACTGAGGTTTAACATCAAATGTGGGTTCTGATGGATGCAACAGCCGAGACCCACAGATTTGCATCCCTATGCTAAAACTTACTTACTTTTCTTGCATACATTTCCAATAGCACATAACCAGCAAGGATTATTAATAGCAGCCAACAGTGCCATTTCGGCATCCATGGATATATTTAGCCAGTGGATCAACAAATCTTTTTACTTTTCCAAGTCACATTTATGGATAACCGACCATCATTTGGAGAAGACTAAGTGGAAAATGGTAAAAACTATCAAGTGAATGAAGTAAAATTCATTATGAATAGAGGCTGTGTTATGAATTCTGTAGCTTTACCAAAAATATATAAAATATTCTGTTACATAATTTTATCTTTTCATCTGCTACCTGGATTTCCAGTAAGCACTAAGTTATCCAACCATTACCCACAAACCAAAGGTCTCTAAAACATATGTTGTGACCTGATCTGCCCTATGCCATATGGTGGCAGAGCTGTAGCCATCTGAATCCATTTTCAATGACAAACCTACTTTCTTTGCTGCATCTTACATATTAACCAATAAATTGCATTAACCTTTAAAGAGGTTAAGGACCAAATCTGTTCAGTCAGTACACGTCTTATTCAAATCTATTTCTGTTTTGAGTCTGTAATTTTGGTGGCTCCATTACTACATTATTTATTTAGATTGTGAATCGTGCGGCTCCAAGAAAAAAAAAAAAGATCCCACAAAACTATGGTCTTCAATTACAGACCTCATAGCCTATAGCCACGCCTTGAATGAATCCCCTCCTCACAACCCCGTCAACGCTACAGGGAATCTGATAATGACACAGTCAAGGAAACCGACATCAACACTGTTCATGTCACAAGGTCCCCCTGCACACTTGTGCTCTGCTAAACACACAACAGTATGCCAAAGCCACATGGGCTCCAACCATATGTTACTGAGAGTCTAAAACCTTCACGCGTTTCTGTTCCAAATACAACAACAACAACATCAAAACTAACCTTTCACTGGCAGGTTTGTCCTCTATGTTAATACTCAGCTGATTTTGACTGTCAAGGTGACTAGCTGGACTGGAAAACCTGCATACACATAACACCGAGTGGCACATGTTTGGAAACTAATCAGTTTAGTTTGCAGCAGAAGGTTGTTTATCAGTTCGCTGTGTTGATTTATGAACCAGTGTTTAGTGGGGAAAAGGTATGGGATGATGAAGACTCTGTGAAAGCCTCTGCTGCAATTGTGTGTGTGTGCGAACGAGACAAAGACACCAAATAGAGACACTACAAACTAGAGCTCAAATGTTGAATCAGCCAGAAAAAAACAAAAAAACAAAAAAAAAAAAAACAGCCGGTATAATCTTGTCGTTTTTATATCTAATCTGAAAAATGTTTCTGCTGATATGATAAGTTAACAGAAATTAAAATAAACAAATGCCAAAGATATGTTTAAGGTCGTTTAGAAAGTGCCTCCATTACAGAGCCTAAAAATGTCCTGCCCAGTGCACATTTTCATCATAGTTCATCAAAAAATACCTTTAGTCATGCTTTTAAAAAGTTTTGTTAACAGAATGTGTTTCTGTGAAAACATGATTTTTTTGCACAACACCCTTCATTATCAAATATTTTTAACTGTCATATATCGATATATCAGTATCGGGTTCAAAAATTCAGTACCAGTCCATCTGTACTACATACTTAAAAAGAGCTTCAGTTCGGTAGATCAATTAGTCAAATAGGGAATCCATCTGCAAACATTTTCCTAATCAATTTGATTTTACAAAAAAAAATATCTTTGGGTGTTTGGACTGCCATTTGAACAGACCCAGACATGAGAAGACATTACAATTACCTTTGGCTCTGGAAAACAGGAGCGGATATTTTTCCAGTTTTTGAAGGCTAAACAGACCAAGAGATTAAGCGATTAATCGGGAGAATCATCTTTGGATTAATCATAAAACATAATCGATGGCTGAAGCACTGCGTTAGAGTTACTTGGCAATGTCAGTTGTAATGGGAGCCTGTCACCTATTAGAATTAGCCGAGCAGGAAATGTTTTGGGGTTTGTTTGGGTTTTGTTTTTTTTTTTTATTGCCCTTTCATTGAAGGGGGAATAAAACCGGTGCATTCCCCTGCGGTATTTACTTCAGCGCCCGTCTGCGTCTGCACGCTCTTTTGTCTTTGCGGGCCACCATGCTTTCTAATCCCGGCTCGGGTCTGGGGATACACGGACGAGCCCTCCGGTCTGCACGACCCGGGGGGGAGGCGCAGCGACGGGAGGCTGCTCCGGCTGGCGTGCGGCCCGAGTGCGGGTCAATACTTCCAGAGACTCTGCGAACCTCAGCTCTGCAGCACCTCCCCCTTGAAATGCGTGTCTTCGTTTCCCCCCCCCCCGCCACCCGTCTCACGCCCAGGAGTCTGCGTCTCCTCTCCCGTATCGCATACCGTCTTACCCCCCCCCCCCTTTCCCCGGCTCCCCTCGCTCATCTTCATCGGAACTACTCGGCCAAACTTTTTACAAAGCAGCTCCTCTTCGCCCCTTCGCTCACCGTAAGCGGCGACCGGGGATATTTCATCCCGTTTCTATTTTTGAACACCACCGACAACTGCTGCCTCTCCGTGACTTTCTAGGCGTTTGAGTGGGAGAGAAACCAACACCACCACCACCACCACCACCACCACCACCTCCACCCCCGACATTCCCTGAGTAACGTTAGCTAAGTCATAACGTGACGGACTCGAAGTATTTTTCCTTCTCTCTCTCTTCTCTTTTCGCACCGGAGGTAACACTAGCTAGAAAATGTGCGCACGTTTGCCAGCAAATGCTGCGCCTAAAGTTGTCCTGTCCCGAGGGAGGAGGAGGTGGAGGAGGAGGTTGGAGGAGGAGGTGGGAGTCGTTTGTGCCGAAAATCTAATTGAGTTAGCTCGTTTGTGATTAGCGGTCGCTCCGCTAGGTATAGGTTTTATCGCCGGGGGGGACGGGGGACGGGGGACGGGGGTCGCCCTCGGGCGGCCGGAGCTAAACGAGGCTCTTAGCTTTAGCGGTGCGCCGACGCCGGGGGCAGCTACTTTCCCACCGACGTAACGTTGGGATAACTGTCCGCAAGACGAGAACCGTTAGCCCGGGTGAAGCTAAGGGGCTCCGGGCCGCCGAGCACAGCCCGCGTCGGCGACGACGGGGACCGGCCCCGGGGTTTTTGGTTTTTTTTTTTTAATGGTTTTTGTTTTTTGTCTGGGGCGTTTTTGAATCGGCGACTAACGGCGGACGCTGCGCCGCAACTTCTTTCGGTGGCCCTCGAAAGTAAGACGGGTGGTGGGTGGGTGGAGGTGGTGGAGGCGGTGTCGGGGTAAATAGTAGAAAGTAAAATAAGGACGAGGAAGCCGGTAAACTCACAGGTTAGTCCGTAAAGGGCGAGGAGCGACGTTAAAAGTCGCAGGGTCCCTCCGCGCTGCGATGGTGTCTCCATGATCCCTGCGTGTCCGTGCGCCCTCTGCGCTCTCTCTCTCCCTCTGTGTCTCCCTGTGTCTCTCTCCCTCTACCCGTCTCTCTCTCTCTCCCTCTGTGTCCCCCTCTGTCTCTCTCCCTCTACCCGTCTCTCTCTCTCTCTCTCCCTCTGTCTCTCCCTGTGTCTCTCTCTCCCCCTCACGCTCCCGTGGACCCGCTCTCCATGGCGACCGGTCCCGCGTGGGCCGTACCCGCTTTTCTGCGGGACGGCGAGCACGCAACGCGCACGCAACGGGCGATGGACGCGTGCCTCGCGAGGACGCGCACGCCGCCCCCGGCCCGGTCCGGATCGGATGTTTTTGCATCCGTCTCCAAAGTTTCGACATCCACGGGGAAAAAAGAGAAAAATCAGTCCCGAGCACCGTTGTCATATCTCGGTCGAGTCTATTTTGCACAAGTCGAGGAGAAGAAATGTTCCACGCCCTTCTCATCGTTAAATGTTATTTAGGAAATCTGCCAAACGCCTTCAGATTCACTATTAACCCTCATCTCTCTCCTTTATATATATTATTTTAAACATTATTTTCACAATTTTTTATATTCGTGTTTGCTTTAAGTTTTATTTTAGCTCTGTGTGGTCCCCATAAAAATCCTCACACATATATTTACAATGCCACGGTGGTTGTAAACTCCCGCGTCTTTGTTGTTGATAAGACTTGCAAAAGGAAAAAAAAAGCTGACTGGAGCAAGCAAGCGAAAACTGACATAAAGCTGGTGTAAAAGTTTGTATATCTTAAGATTTTATGAACTTTTATGCATGTTGAAAGTGCTTGGAAGAAAATGGGGTAAGTGACAGAAAGGATTGTGGGTGAGAGTAGATTGGAGCAGGGAGTAGTAACAGGTATTAATGTAGATGAAGACTTGGGGGAAAAGTATTTATGGGGACAAGGTGAGTAGAGTAAAGACACTGCAAGAAACAAAATGACGGTGAGAGGGTTTGCAGGTTTTCTGTTCTGATCCCATTTGTTCGGCTTCCCAATCAGGCCGTGCTTCCCCGACCTGCTTTGCTGTCACAGAAGCCAGAGGTGTGGCCATACAGTATGGCAGCGGTGCATAGACAGTGAAAGAGTGGACGGGGACAGTGTTGAAGGGATGAAACTGATAAAGTTAATCGGTTTCCAACAGCAGCGGCGGGTCAGGCCAGGTAAAGTAATACAGCACAGACAGTGGATGAGCCGGTTTTGTCCACCGCCTGTGTAATCAGTCGTACTGATAGAGTCAAACACAAAACAGAAAGAGGTAAAAGGTAATTCGGAAGGGATCGGAGGAGGTTTTGGGTGTAAAAGATGTATGTCAATAAAAGGCTTAAAGCAGATGGGAAGTCTGGACGCCCAGGTCATAAGACAACCTGATTATTAATTCTGCCAAGGAGGTTATGGTTTTTCACCCATTTCACCTGTGTCTGTTTGTTTGTCTGTTTGTTTGTTCATATATTTTTCAGGGGGATAACACAAACACTACTCAACCAATTTGTAGCAAACTTGGTGAAGGGATGGGACATGGGCCAGTGACGAATCCATTGCGTCTTGAGTAGGATCCGGTTAAAGGGGCAGATCCAGGATTTTTTTGAGTCACTGTCCTTAACATTGCAAGGTGACTTTTCAACCTTTTCTTCGATACTTGGCCTTTGGAAGAGGAACGTGCTGTGGCTTTGCATTGAAATGCAAGAAGTGAAATAGCAAATGGTCGAGAGTTTAAAGATCTTAAAAAGAAACCATGTTGATAACTTAAATGTTTCTGTTTTTAAAGCTGGTCCAGCAGCTGCAAAGCAAAAAGAAGACAAGTAAGCACAAAAAGAAGAATGTGCAACGATGGACATAGGAACGTGATAAAGAAATTACGTCTCAAAATACAGTTTTTAAGATGTTTAAAAAAAGACAGTTTTCAGTATCTTAATGAATTTAAAAGATTGTAGGCAAATGTAAGGAGAGTCATCAAAAATGCAAAGAAGGACTTTTGGAGGAAAGTTTGTAAAAGAGACGGAAAATGATAAAGTTTGCAGAACGATGAAAAGAATGAATGGGATCAAAAGGGAGCATGGGCATCCAGTCTTAACTGATTGTGAAACAACAGCACTGAGTGAGAGATGAGGAGAAGGAAGAGATGTGGCAAATACTTTAGTTAAAATTCGTAGTTCAGACAGTATTAGTGAAGGAGGGGGAGCAAGGAGGGGGAGCTGAGATAGTGAAGAATGAAGAGCTATTACAGCACGAGGGAGACTCCAACGGCTCACCGAACAAGCCATTTACAAGGACAGAACTGAGTCGAGAAAACCAAGATGTCAGCACCAGGCGAGGATCAGATTTGTTAAACTGTATAGTGATAAATCATCTGAGAGAATACCGAGGATGTTTTACTAGAAATATTTAATGAAGTTTAAGAAGTTCGGGAGGAGGCTCTTGTAGTTCCAGTATTCAAACTAGGGAGAGACTTCACAGACCTAGGGAATTGCAGACCAGTTTCTCAGTAGCATCCAACATATGAAAAATAACGGAGAAAATAACAAATTAAAGGTTAACAAATTACATAGAAAATAAAGGATATATATCCAATTTGAAAAGCACAGATAAACAGAGAAGTTTAGTGGCTTTCTTTTTTGATAAAGTGAAGGAATAAGATGGAATACGATATGATGTGGAGAGAAGGATCATTGATCAAACTTTCTAAATTAGGTATCAAAGGTTGAATTTATAGATTGATTAAGGCCTTTTTACTCGGAAGGTTAATACAAGTTAGAATAAGGAAGAACCATTCAGAAATATGTGTTGTTGAAAAGGAAGTATACTAAGCCCTTTACTATTCTCCATAATGACAAATGATGCATTTATGGAAATGGAGAATAAGATGTGGTTCATGCAGATAATGAAGCAATTTGGAAGACAGGAGGAAATTTGGAATTCATTGTAAAGATAATGCTTGAGGCTATTGTGAAAGTAGAGCAGTGCGCATATAAATGCGGTTTTAAATTTTCAGTTGACAAGACAAAGACAATGTTCTTAACAAAGAAATAAAAAACTATAATTATATATATCAAGAATTGGAGAGAGTGAAACACTACATTTCTAGGGTTATGGTTTGATGAGGAATTACATGGGCTATTTATAAAGTAGTGGACAAATGTACAAAAATCAAATATGATGAGGTGTTTGGTTGGAAGCAAATCAGGGGCAGACAGAACCGCTCTGAAGGCTTAATAGAGTGAATTAATGATATCAATATTAGATTATGGTTTCCAACAGTACCCTTACCAGGATTGCCACCTTGGTTACTCCCTCACGCCACAGTAGATTCTATCTTGTTAGAAAGGAAGAGCAAGAACAGGATAGTTAATTTTCAATTCATATACTAAACGTGTATTTTGATAGTTACCACAGTAACACCCAGATCTACACAGATGCATCAAAGAGTTTAATTTTTTTTTAAAAAATGGAGGAGCATTTATTGTTCTAGAGTTTCACATCATGGTAGGTAAAAGGATCAGTGATGGACTATCAATTTACACAGGAAAGATGCTTGCAATAATGTTAGCAAGGCAGTGGATAGAGGATACAAGGCCACTGAGAGTAATCGTTTGTTCAGGCTCTAGCCAGGTTACAGTATAGTCACTCAGACAGAAGCCCAGCAGTACGATAAAAAACTGACACATGGGTCTTAAGTAATAATCTTATGAGTACCAGGAAATATAAGTGTCAGTGAAAACGAAATGGCAGATAAGGTTGCAAATAAAGAGCATTGTGAAGCAGAGACTGAGGGACAGTTGGCAAAAGCAGTAGGAAAAAGAAAGGACGCACAGTGGTTTTACAGGTTTACTTGAGTAAAAGTACTTAGAACAAGTACTTAAGTACAGTTGCAAGGCTCTTATTCTTTACGTGAGTTTTATATATATATATATATATATAGTAGTAGTAGTAGTAGTAGTAGTAGTAGTACCAGTTGAGTTGTAGTAGCGGAGGGAACATTATTATCACAACTGTTATATGACAGATGGATGAAATAGATTCAAATTTTCTACCAGCCTGTCATTATTGAGACATTTTAAAAACACTGACTTTTTCTGTGGGATAGGACCGAGATTGGATTACCAGCTGGGCAAAATGAGCAGCTACCCTAATGCCACAAAAACCTCAGGGGGCCCGAAGGTTCCCGGTTCACCATGTGGCAATTAGTTTTTTGAAATCTGATTAATTGAACATTTGTTTGGTAATACTATTTGCAACACTAAAGCAACAGTTAAACTGAAATAATCAGCGCTTTAATATGACCTTTGCATTTGTTATATCCTCTTGACGTGAGGCCCTTCTTGGAGATGGGCCTCAAATCTAGTTTCACGGCACCGATTATGTCAGTTTATATTGCACTGACATTATGCATATTCCCAAAAAGTGTGCCTAATCGAGTTCCAACAAAATTATTACCAATTCCTAACTAATGCTCACAAAACTCAAAGGAAGTGGGAGAAACAAGGCGAGAGAAAAAAGAAGAAGAAGAAATAGGTTGGAAGGGTCAGTAGGGTCAGTAGGGGGCCCCTAGAGGACTAATCTGACCCTTGATAGCACTGGATAGGAGCATATAAGTGGATAACTGTTTTAACAGTTACGTGGTGATTATAAAATAGTGATCTTTATGTGTATAAAATGAAACCTTGTCAAGATTGGTAGGGAAAACCCCTTCTTCCCAAGGCACACTTGTGGAAACTGGTATTGTATTCACACTAAACTGCATCCGCTGAAACCATTGATTTTACAAATAACCATTTACTTTTTAACCATAATTATCTTCTTCACAGCAGCAGTTGAACAGATAAAGGGTAGTTGTCTTGCTCAAGGGGACACTATACCTTTATCTGTTTTGGCAGGTCCTATGGGTGTTGTGGAAAATAGACCTGCAACCTAGGAGTTACACACTACTGATTTTCATATGCAGGTTTCAAAATTTTCAGCTGATATTAATCTTGTTTTTCTTTTAATAGATTCAATCAATCAATTAATCAAAATAGTGATAACACAGGTTTGCATAGAATACCACTCTGTACCACTAATCAGGCCTAACTCTATGGGGATTTTGCCTCTAAATGTTGAAAATAAATGGTGGTAGTCAGTGATTACTGTGTTGGAGACTGTTGAGGGGCATATTCTGTAGAGAACGTTTAACCAACGTTACAAAGAAAAAACACTTAGGAAAAAAAAAATGAGGAGGTAAATGTGAAAGTGAATATAAACCCCAGGAGATCATCTGCTGAAGGACAAAGCAATCACATGCAACTAATGATTTCTGTTTCTGAAAAAGCGATAAAAAAAGAAAAGAAAGGTGCGTTCTCACCAGCTTCAACACGTGAACACCTTGATTACTTTGTCCTAAAACAAAGTGGTAATGAAACACTCTCCTGCATTGTTCTTTCTTTTTGAGATAATTACAGCTTTTACACGTTCAGGAATCCGGCGTAATGTGCGGCAAAGTGTTATTATCGTGCACTGTAGCCTGAAATGATTAACTTGCTCTCTCAGCAGTTCTTTGGCGGACATCATATTTATTCCCTGAAGATAAGCAAAAATGCATATTTCAGCGTGGTCCCCACATGTTGGGCTGCCCATTTCGTTCTGCAGTGATGTCTTCATGGCCTGTGTCAGCTCGGAGCCCTCAACAGGGGAGGCGAACTCTGCAGGGAGCCTGCGCCTCCCGCAGAATTTAACCCGCTCCCTCTTCCAGCGCTACAGCTCATCTTCACTGTGATTAAAGCATCACCCATGATGTGTCACCACACTATGCCTCCTACCTTCATACCCTCTGGTGGTTTATTTATATCCTCAAAGAGCTATAAATCTCATGGTGAAAGTGCTGCCCTTTTCACCAATCAATCCCCCCTCCCCCACCCCACAGGCCAACTTGGAATTGTAAAGTCAGTGCAGCGAGGTGGCTCACGTCTTTATGAGATGATAAATCACATCTTATTTTCTTCCACAAACATTTAATGTGCTAATGATATCACCAATTTGTGTGAAATTGTTTCAGCGAGGCTTATTTCACACCACTGGCAGAAGCCCGTGCTGCATAAATGCTGCAAATTTGCTCAAACCTCCTCAGTAGAACTAAATACTTTATGAGCATTTATGGGCCGTGACCTTTGTAATAATAGTTACTTCATTTAGGTTTTATGCTGCAAAAATACCTCTCAGCAAGTGCTATTACATTTTCCTCCAGGCAGGCAAGGCTGCACTGGCACCACCTCTCCTGTGACCACTGGGTGCACATCCACACAGACTGTCTGGGACATTTGATTTTACAGTCTGTGAAAACAGCCTTTGTTAAACACAACATTCCTCACTAGTCACATTGGTGAGCCAGTCCTTGCACACCTCAAACCCCCCACCCCCTCTGTAGCCACACTCAGGGTCCCATCCTCTGCCAAGGCTTGACCATCTAGAGCGGGGAGAGGTCACCTCACTGCTGATGCTACACAGTTGCTCTTGCAGCTTCACATAGGTCTTCCCCATAATGAGCTCTCTCTGAAATGACCCTCTGCAGTACACACTGACCTTTGGAAGGCATACGTGAAGACAATTAAGAGGCTGTACCTGTTATAGAGCATATTCCCATTACTGAAGGATAAAGCTTCTACAATGAGTATTTTTGCTAATAAACGTGCAGCTTAGGTGTATACTTTAGTGTACAATTCAACTTTCTAAGATATTTAGGCTATAGAGGATATTCACATTACAGGTTCTCTAACAATCTGGGGCTCTGATTTAATCACAGCCATAAACGTCACAGAAAAACAATTTCGGTCACATCTTTTGTAATAAAAAAAAAACAAAAAAAAACTAGTGAGTACAATATGAAATAGTAACATTTCATATGACTAGAGATGAAACTGCCCATACAATTAATCCAACTGAAGCGATCGAGCATAAAAATGTATTACAATGGGTTTAGATCGCCATCTGTTGGACTATAAAGGAAAGGTTCACAATTGCCAAGCCTGTCCCTGTTGTCCACATGAACACTGACTCACTTTTGCTCGCTGCCCTCGTTCATCCTTTTCTAATATCAATTAAGCGACCCTGTCTTAATATGCGTCCAATATAAGCGTCGAGGGACAAAATCTACAGACCTTGTTCTGTGCAAAAATTTTAAAAAACGCATTCCCAAAACCAGTTTTAATCATTGAAAAAGTGTGAACCATCACTAATCTTATAACGAAAGGCAGTTATCTAGGATTAACCTTTGGTCCTGGGGAAACTTGGAAATTGGCACAAAGTGAAAACAAGTTGCAGCCTGTGAAGTTCTACCTACATGCAAATAAGGTCGGTCTGTATTCAGCTCCTTTATAAGTTTTACCACCTTCCCACGCATTAGCCTAAATCTGAATTAGAGAATTCTATATAATACTTTTAACTTGTGTGCTGAAAACAAAACCATATGATAATGAAATTGTTCTTTTTTTCCATTTTAATAACGAAATTTAATAACGATTTAATGCTGAATAGAAGTGGGCCGGCTTGTTTTCTGTTCTGTGACAGTGTGGAAAGAGACGAAGCTGTAGATGAAGTGATGACAGCCACGAGCTGAGAAACAGCTTAAAAGCTCCATAGGAGGGAATAAGGACATGGACAATTTGCAGTGAAGGTAGAGCTGTTGAGTGAAAAAGAGAGATACAAATGACAAGTAAAGCATCGTTGCCTTTAAAGACGATGTTCTCAAAGGAACAGGTGAGTGGGAATCAGTGGAAAATTCAGTTTGCACCAGTTGTCTGGCTTTTACAGTGTTTACTAAGTGGCTTCTTTCATTTTAGTACACAGAATATTTCCGAGGATGACCATGGGGGACTTTCTAATCACATAGTCGGCACAGTCACCTGTCGTGTAGAACATCAGTTCATATTAACAATTGAGTCAGTCTGGAAACGCTGGTTTGAAAAGAACTCATATCCTTTGGCAACCATATGAGGGGACAACATTGTTTTCCCTCCATTTTTAGCCTTGATGAAATGTTTTTCTGTCATTTGGATAGATACAGTGTCAAAAAATGAAATGCTAGCAACGCAATACTGAATATAATTCAATTGTCACTTCAGTAAACGAAGGATTCATCTAGTAAACCTGAAATAAAATGCTATGTTTTCGGATGCTATTGCTTCAAGTGAAGACTAAAAATAAAGTTTTATTTTTTTATACTGTGTCTTTATTACAATAAATTCTGAAAAAAAAAATAACAAAAAACTGATACTGGTCAATTCACAACACAATAAGCAGTGGAGAGAAAATATAATCAGCTATGCTGAAGAAGAAGTTGATTATCATGGATCAAATAAGTAATCTTAAATTACCAAACCCTTAAGATGTAGATGATTTATGTCACTTGTGTGTGATATGCTTTTCCAGTTTATGTGCAAATTGGAGCACATACATTTGAACACAATCTACTACAAGTGAGACATGGCAAATAACAGCCAAACAAACAACACAAAATTAAAGAAGATGTGAAAGTATATCAATCTTTTTTTTTTTTTTTTAACGCTTGCCTCTGTTTTCTGATACCTCTTTGGATCTGTTTCAGTCTTCTCTCAGATACGCCTCAGGCACCTCTTCCTCATCATTACTCGGCAAGGATGCAGCATATTGTGCCATCCTTTCAACCTCCATCACTTTGGTGTCGGCCAACTTCTTATCTGCATCCTCTGAGAGTTTCCGTGCCTCCTCCACTTGTGACAGGGCCACCTGCATGTTTGTCCTCATTGTGACAGACGCATGCTCAGCCCCTGGAAGCGCACAGATGCAGACACAAGGTTCAAAGGTTGACATAACACCACCTCAAGTTCAGACACTGGGTGTGATCATTAAGAAGGCACTCCTGTCCATCATCTCCATTTTGTTTTACGAGAAGCCCTGAAGAGTGACGGCAAATGAACCGTACACTGTCCAAAGTGTAACACTGACATCCTCTGAATAGGAACAGGCACAAACAGTAATGCACAAAGCATTAAGAAGATGATTTACAGCTTAACACTTTTATTCACCAAAACAAGAGCCCTGAGAAAACCTGCGACCACAAAGTCCCAGTCATTCAGTTACAAAGCCGAATAACAGCACTCAGACATATTCTTTTACACACCTGATGTGTACGCTGCCTCAGCTGCCGTTTCACACATCTTGACAGCGCTGACCCAGGCTGACTCGAACCGCTTGCATTCCTCTTGTCTTTCATTAACCTGTCAGGACAGAGAGAATTATAAAAACCCAAGTTGGACTCATACAGCTCTACAGCTGCGTGGTTGTTTGTAGAGTTTTGCAAATCTGCTGTCACATTTACAATGTGGTCATCAATAAATTAATGGAAAAGACTGACTGAGAGGTTTGTTTTGAAGTGCTTTTCACCAAAGACGGGCGATTCAAACTAACCTCTGCACGCTGGCCAATGATCACCTGCCAGATTGAATCCTCTTCTGCTTGACTCAGTTTTCCCAGTGAGGCCAGATATCGTCTTTGAAGGGAAATAAGTGTGTGCACAGCCTGTTGACAAACAAAGGGGGCACACTCATGGTCTACATTTAAAATCAAAGACCAACTACGGACACAAGGAAGAAGGCTTTCAGACACTTTTCAAACAAAAGTTGATAAATTCAGACAAAAACAGGTCTATTGGTTGTACCTGTCACTAGCCAGGACAGAGTTGTTGTATGTATGTTCATTACATTTATTATTATTATTATTATTATTATTATTATTATTATTATTATTATTATTATTATTATTGTTGTTGTTGTTTTTTTTTTGTTTTTGCCATTATTAATGTTATTATTTATATTTGAGGTTACAAATGAAATGTCTGTTACCTCTGTTGTAGTGTAGTGGCAGCAGAAGAAACTAAGTGGAAAAATGATGTGATTTGTGTTTTTTGGATGAACTGACTCTTTAAGGCTTATGGTAATACTTAACAATAATCCACTACAGCGTATACCTCTACACACTAAATCATAATGCAGCTAGAAAGACAGCTTTAAACCTTGTACTCCTGACCTTCTCTGCCTTCAACCCTGGCCCATTTCAAGATTCACTAAGCCAAAAAAATGTTTCTCATTATGTATTTATGTACTTACGGTGAAACATGTATTACGACTATGCATATACTGTAAATAGGAACATGAGTATCCTAGGATTGAGGAAAAATGTTTACAACAAGATCAAAACTTACTTTTGAGTAGTCTGTGATGGCATCTACAAGAGCCAAGGTGGTCTGTGACAGAAAAGTGCTTGAGCTATCTGTAACCAGAGACGCTGCCCGTCTGATTAGAGAGTCATGGGAGAGGTTTTCGACCTGCAGCACAGACACAGAGGAAAACATGGAATAGAGTAAGAACAAACCAGTACTGGAAGTGCTACTAAGATCCTTTACTCAAGTGAAAGTAGCATTACAACTGAAAAATGCTGTATTATGAAGGTAAAATTAGTACTGCACCATCAGTACCGTCAGTAAAATGTACGTACCAAAAAGAAAAAGAGGTTCTTGCCTGTGTTGTATTACACTTACCGTAAATGTATATTATATCATAATATTATTATTGCTAATGCATTCATGTGCAAGTGGCCTTTTAACCCTGTAGATGGTCGTGGTGGAGAAGAAGTTAACTATTCTATATACTGTTGCACAGTTCAATCTGCTAAGCCCCCAATTTCATGAAGATATTTATTTTTAATTGTGCTTTAAAAAGGAGAGTGTAACTTGATACAACGTAGAATAAGGTAAATTGCAGTACTAGGGTTATGAGAAAGGAAACATTTGGAAAATATAATTTGAAAATAGGTTGAAATATTATTACTGCTTTCCCAGATTTTTTCACTTTTATTTATGGAAATAGCACTTTAAGGGCTAAATTATTGACTAAAATTACTTAATAAAAGGCA
This sequence comes from Istiophorus platypterus, assembly GCA_016859345.1. Lineage (NCBI taxonomy): Eukaryota > Metazoa > Chordata > Actinopteri > Istiophoriformes > Istiophoridae > Istiophorus > Istiophorus platypterus. Next base: position 8,010,115 of record CM029116.1, read on the forward strand.
GATTTTGTGCACTGAAAAATGTGTTATATTTAAGAAGTGGATCACAGGTTTTGTGTGAAAAATCTTATACTGCAAAGTAACTAGAAACTACAGCTGAATAATAAAGTGGACTAAAGAGTACAAAATTTCCTTCTAAGTGAATACCTCAAAATTGTACTCAAGTGCAGTACTTCAGTGAATGTACTTTTCACCACTGTAAAAAAGCGAACAAGACACACACACAAGTGTATACTGTAAGTTATATAAGTATGGTATAAGTATATACCATAGATGCCTGCTTTCGTTTTTAAGTGCATCTGTCTCTGGTAGTTGACGGGCTCACCTGTTTGAAAGGTATAGCGCAAAGCCCACCACAGACAGTTAAAGACACTACACTTGTGTACGGAACATTTGGCCATCTCCAAGGCCTTTGCACTGCAGCTTTCTTGCAGCTGAACAGGACGCGAGCAGAATTCCTGAACAAAACAAATGAATAAACACTCATTATAAAACAGTCTTCAAATCCAATAAATATATACCAGATATCTACGGGAACAGTAATGGAAACAAAACTGAAGCCTGAGGAAAATGGTGTTAACATCCTTGTTGTTAGTGTTAGAACAGCCTCACATTATAATATAATGTAATGTAAAAAGCACTTTTTAGTTTCACTCCATTACAGATGTTATTGCTCTGTGTTGGAGAAAATACAATATAAACAGTGGAGTGCAATTACACCCATGTACAAGGTTTTATTATCATACTTTATTGTACGTTACAAACACGGTGAGAAATTATCAGAATAATAATATTAAATGTTAATGAGGAATGTAATTACATTTATTTTAATTCATTTGATTATATAGTAAGAATAGGGTATGTAGGCTGTAATATAATGTGTGGCTGATATCTCATTTTATACTGCAAATAACATTTATTTCACTTTTCAATTAATATGTTGAATTTTTTTATGATTATCAGTTAATTTACGTGTCTATAAAATGTCATAAAATAGTAAACGGTGCATGCTACATTTTCCCAAGGCTTAAAATGATGTATTCAAGTTGCTCGTTTTATACAACAAACGTTCCAAAATGCAAAAAATACTAACTTTACGATTGACAAAGAAAATTTAGGTAATCATCACATTAGAGAAGCTTTAACCTGCACGAAAAACTATTAACATTATTATCATTGTCAAAATTATGGTCCTCAAGATTGTTCACACAATTTCCCCCTTTGGTTCTGTTTCATAGTGGATAAACTCCCAGGATTTACAGAAATACTTTGGGTATAAATTATTTCTCTTTCGTCTAAAATATCCAGTTTTAAGCGCAACTTCTTCCCCGCGGTCGAGATTCGTGGGAAATTAGACTGTAAATCACAGGCTGTTGTAAAGTTCAGACACAGTCACCGTATGAGAGTCGCCAAACCGAAACTGGAACTAATTTGAACACATAGCTAGTTAACACGGCGGCCATCAACTCATTACTGACCCACTTCTGTATGATTCTGTAAATATTTTATTTGTTTTTTATTATTATTATTATTATTATTATTATTATTATTACTATTAATTTAGTCGATGAAGAAGAATTTTAGGGCGTGAACTGACAACAAAAAAATACCTGTTGTCGTTCGTGGCGCCGTTGTCGAGCAAAAAACTCTCATTTTGACGTATTGGAGTCTACGACAGCGTTTAAATTTTTAGAGATGGTTAAATTTAGAGTCGCATGTATAAATGAAATGAAAACTTTTGCTTGTATAACGTTATGTAGCTGTGATACACGTCCTACCTGAGGAATCTGAGGTAGGCCGCCCCTCTATCGAGCGCGGCCATGTTGGTCCGTCACAATAAAACGTCCGCGTCAACGACCAAAGGTTCCTCCGCCGCAGCGATGGTGAAGACCGGGCGCTGTCGCCCTCCCCTGGTGGAGGCAGCAGCATTATCCTCTGCTAAAGAAAAAGTATAATGACATGGAAAGATTTAGGCTCAACTTAAACGTTGCGATGCACATTTCTCGAATGATGCTGCTTTAAAATGCCGGAGTTTGTTCGTTGTGACCTGCTTTGATACTAAATGATTGTTCCGAGCTTTGCATCCCTAAACACTAAAAGTAAACTTTACCGGCTGATTTACCAGCGGCTAAGAAAGTGATAATGCTGATCTTTGCTTCCTTTGCTTTTCTCCACTGTGTCTGTCATCTTTCTCTATACCAGTGAAATATTGGCATCTTTCTTGTTGAATCTGTCTTAATATTTATCAGTATATGACTCTTTTTGAGTGCTCTGTGCAACACTGCAGCCAAGCCCTCCTGAAGACGGACAAAACTAGCACACATATTGGGAAGGAAAGGTTTCTTTTTCCTAAAAAAAAATTGGAGGAAAAAAAAAAATCAATAATACAATAGGAAAAAACACTGACGATAGCAGGAATAAATTTAGTCAAAATGTGCTGTGGTTTAAACCCATTCAAATGCATTGACAATGCTATGTACAGAGGCTGGTTGAGAAACAGCACATCATGGGCAAACCTGGAGGACACTGGAGTTATGTGGTATGCAATTAACTAATAGGCTCTCAGGCCACCACAGGATTTGGTGTTTTAAAGCACATCACACCCTGCTACTGTTTGTCGCTATAGACAAACAAATACATATAAATATCATGGATCTTCTTGCTAGATAGATCATAGGAAAGGAGAAAATGTTACATGATATTTTAAATAACATGTTGTTTTTGCGCTGGCTGTATAATTACGTACACTTTGATCTTACAGTGTTAAATGAATAATTTAATACAAGCATGTTTTTCATAGTTTGGATAACAATGCTGAATCTGAATTCTTACAGAAAATGCAGGACAAATTAATAGTTTTCCAACTATTAAAAACTTTTTTTAATCCGTTGTGTCATCCATCTTTACTCAGAGACCAAATCAGCAGCACACAGTATAAATAATTAATGAACCAATTAATTTAATGAGTTTCACTGGAGTTATTTGTCATAACAGGATAGCAATGAATATACCATAACCTCACTCTTGTGATTGGAGTCTAAATCCACACGGAGGAAAACAGTATCCCCTCATGATACCCTTTGCGTCGCCTGCTGCTGGTTGCTGGGTGCACAGACCAGGCAATGACAGCAGTCCAAAATCTGACTGAAAAACAAACAAAAGTCCCACAGATGATGCAGAACATTCATACTGTTAAAAAAGAGAACTTTAGAGAAAAGTTCAAACACTGACTACTTTCTCGCCTCTGCACAAGCTGATCAGTCACAATGTGAATTGGGTCTGTAGTGTTGCATCGTTGATTTTGGAAAGTTAAGGGGAAATCTGGAGCTATTCAACCAACTGAGCTGTTTTGAAGGAGCATAGTGTTAAGAGTCTACGGCCGTGCTAGACGCTCTGTGAGGTTGTTCTTAAACCAAGACTGTGTAATCTTTGCTTAGCAGCAGCAACAGCAGACTCTGCAGCCACATGTGGTTATCACAGGATGCCGGTGCATTAGGTTCTGTTGGGCTTTGAGTCCAAGTGGTCAAGGTCACCGGAAGCTGTTTGCCCCCAGAGGCTAAAAGCTCATGTAAAGAAAACAAAGCATATCAATTGTTCAGGCAAAAAACAGTCTACTGGCAGCTAGCATTTAGCTTTACTCTGTAGTAAATGTGCCAAGTTACAATTACTCACTTAAGTCTGGTAGTCATGTACAGTATGTAAGTCAGCTCTAGAACTTGATCGTACTAATCATGAGCAGGCTACATATTTGGGGAACTAACAAGCTAACAAGCAACTGTACCAACCCACTCAACCCATGTTACATGAGATTTCAACCTGCAGGTGTGACTATATGGAAGATTTAATGACAAGCCACCCAGTGGTTGTTGTGATATATCAGTGTGGACCAGCTGGTGTCCAAACTGACCAACACTGCCATCCCTAAAGCCATGCCACTAGCACGGCTAAAAAAGACCCAGCTTGTAAAAATACAATAAATGAATGGGATTTGCTTTTACCTGCAATGATTGTAGGAATTCAACAGTAGGAAGGGGACCATTAGCCGTTGATTCAGACCTTTACATTTGAGATTTATCACTGTAAAACAGCCTTCCCATCCTGCTAGTCGATAAATGGAAAGTAGTCAAATCTGCAAGGAAACATTATGTCTCACAACATATCATATGATGACATTTAAAAGATTTACATCCATTTAGTACTGTTCACATGCAATTTCTAAATGTAACAATTTTTCCTTTTCAATACTACTACCACTACCTCCATATACAAAATTGCATATTCACCAATAAGGCTTCAAATATCTCAACAGCTTTCTAATTTGCATTTGCAATTTCTGTGGAATTTTTACTAGACAGAAATGACCATTTATTTATAAGACATATATTACAGATTCAAACAGTGTGGAATCTTCTGTGTAATTCACTGGAGTCGTGAGGCCTGAACAGTCAGTCTGTAGCTGCTGTTCAATTGCATTTCTGCAGGAAAACACATTTGGGGGAGTCCAACTACTATAGAAAAAAAAACCTCTCCCACAGATGATGTGTATCCGTAGTTACCAAAGCGGTTGAAATGTGTGAGGAATAACAGGCAATGACAAAACTGTGGTGAGTTTTGTGACGTTCCTCATGTTTCGGTCGCCCTTATAAAGTCTCCATACGCAGCCCTTGCTGACAAGGCTGCACAACGCTCGGTAGAACACATCAGTCCTGCTGCCACGATGCCATGCTACTCCAGGAAGGGTTTGGTAAACTGAAATGTCTTATACCCTTTGAGCTATTGATACATTTCTGTCAAATTTATTGTGCATATATATCACATGCTATTGATGTGTATTTTTTTGTATGTTTGTTTGTTTGTTTTGGTCATTGCAACGGGGTCAGAGCTTTGAGATCCTCCATATTGAAGTTATTCATCTAATCATCACAACAAAGGCAGGTCTCAGAATTTAACTCTTGTGTATTTTGTTACACCTTAGCGATGGCTAACAACAACTCTTTGACCAGTGGTTACTCCTTAATGCGAAGCGTTAATTACAGGCTCCTTTTAGTTCAGGTTTTGGTTGCAATCTTCCTTTGCATCAACCTTTTTCTGATCTCAACTTTTTTTATGAAGGATTTCTTCTACACAACTACACGTTACATCTTATTTGCTTATACACTTATGTCTGATTGCCTGTTTTTATTCATGACTAATTCTCTGCTCATTTTGACCTATTTTAATGTTACCATAAAAATGTGGTTGTGCCTTATTATATATATTGTATTGTCTCTGTACACTTTTGTCACACCGGTTACTCTGACAGCAATGACCCTGGAGCGCTACGTGGCCATTTGCATGCCCCTGCGCCATGGAGAGCTGTGCTCCACACGCAGCACAATGCACTGTATCCTCATCATTCATGGCCTCAGCTCTGTGCCCTGCATTGTTGTTCTCTCCATTTTCTTTGCATCTGCCCCCAACACCTTCTATACCGAGGGCAGAATATGTTCTGTGGAAATGTTCATCCTTCACACTTGGCAGGGTCACCTTAGGTCAGCTATTAGTCAGTTTTACTTCTTGATCATGTGCATCATCATTGCTTTCTGCTATGTTAAAATGATGAAAGTGGCCAAAGCTGCATCAGGAGAGGATAAAAAGTCAACATGGAAAGGCCTCAGAACTGTGGCTCTTCATGGTTTCCAGCTGCTGCTGTGTCTCAGCCAGCTGTGGTGCCCATTCATAGAAGCTGCTGTACTTCAAATTAATTTTATGTTATATATTAATGTCAGGTACTTTAATTACATTACATTTCATCTTGCTCCAAGATGCCTGAGTTCTCTCATTTATGGCCTCAGAGATGAGAAGTTTTTTCTTGTACTGAAATACTATGCTCTCTGTGGCTTGTACAAGAAACGTTCATTGAATTTAAAAATATAGACACCGAATGTTCTAACAAAAATTTTACTACCGTCCACCACATGGTAAATGGGAAAATTCCCACTTGACCTCTTTGGTTAGGGCTGTTGATGCATTGTAAATCTTTTTGCTAATTTTGCTGCTTAATGCCTATTTTTCTTTTTATGTTTCACTCACATAAATTCGAGAAACCATCCACTGCTTATTAAAATTATTATGTTTTCACATCTTTCACTGTGCACTATAATCTGTATGAATTGCTTGTTGTATCTTTTTTACATATGGTTGAATAAAAGTTGGTTACAACAAAAAATGACGTGTTTGCAATTTAAGCCCCAGTTGAAGCTGTATACTCTCTTTTCTTGTATTCTTGCATCTCTATTGGCTTGAGATGACTGGATCCGGGTGAGTACGCTCAACCTCTGTGGAGTTAAAACCTGGTAAAAAAATCCTATCAGGATGTCATAGTCTATGTTCTCCTAAACATGGACACAACCACTGTCATTTTAGCCACTGTCATTATATGAATGAGTATCATTCAATCACAGCAGGCCGCTGACCAAATTTTGAGCACCACAGCACTGCTTTCTGCACAATATTGCTCTGCCTGTCAATATTTACCTGCAATTATTATTCCTGCTAGTAACTTAAACAACATTCTTTCCCCACACTGATTTTTGTTCTTCTGCATTCATTTGTTAACATGAGCTTGTCACTACATTAATGGTAAATCAAAGGTTCCACTTATCGTTAAGACATTACATGCAGTTCCATGCAGCATTAAACTAAAATAAGAGCAATGGAATATGATCTGTACATGATGATTTCCAATTGCAGGAGTGGCTATGAAGCCGACTATACCCAATATTTTACAATAACAATATATCAGATGACAATGCGAAAAAAAATGTGAAGAGGGGTCACTCGTTGTGATGACCCCAGGAAGAATTATCACCTGACTCTGCAGCTCTATTCAGTTTAATAATGCTTTTATAGTGATTTTTTTTAGCTCATTGTTTGGGTGTCCAGCCTGCAACTCTACTGTTTTGGTTCACTCTCAGCACTATTTGTAATATTGCGTGTATTTTTTTCACATGAAAACTACTATACCCCCAAATGTTTGCTCAAGATAAAATGGTTGTTTACAAAGCTGCATCAGGAGAAAATAAAATGTATATTACAGGTCAAAAGTTTTAGAGCACGCTCGTTTTTCCAGTTTTTATTGAAATTTAAGCAGTTCAAGCTCTTTGAATAACCTTAATCGGTACAAAGGTAAGCGGCGATTCCCTCATGATACCCTTTGCGTCGCCTGCTGCTGGTTGCTGGGTGCACAGACCAGGCAATGACAACAGTCCAAAATCTGACTGAAAAACAAACAAAAGTCCCACAGATGATGCAGAACATTCATACTGTTAAAAAAGAGAGCTTTAGAGAAAAGTTCAAACACTGACTACTTTCTCGCCTCTGCACAAGCTGATCAGTCACAATGTGAATTGGGTCTGTAGTGTTGCATTGTTGATTTTGGAAAGTTAAGGGGAAACCTGGAGCTATTCAACCAACTGAACCGTTTTGAAGGACCATAGTGTTAAGAGTCTACGGCCGTGCTAGACGCTCTGTGAGGTTGTTCTTAAACCAAGACTGTGTAATCTTTGCTTAGCAGCAGCAACAGCAGACTCTGCAGCCACATGCGGTTAGATTTCGACCTGCAGGTGTGACTATATGGAAGATTTAATGACAAGCCACCCAGTGGTTGTTGTGATATATCAGTGTGGACCAGCTGGTGTCCAAACTGACCAACACTGCCATCCCTAAAGCCATGCCACTAGCACGGCTAAAAAAGACCCAGCTTGTAAAAATACAATAAAAGAATGGGATTTGCTTCTACCTGCAATGATTGTAGGAATTCAACAGTAGGAAGGAGACCATTAGCCGTTGATTCAGACCTTTACATTTGAGATTTATCAATGGAAAACAGCCTTCCCATCCTGCTAGTCGATAAATGGAAAGTAGTCAAATCTGCAAGGATACATTATATCTCACAACATATCATATGATGACATTTAAAAGATTTACATCCATTTAGTACTGTTCACATGCAATTTCTAAATGTAACAATTTTTCCTTTTCAATACTACTACCACTACCTCCATATACAAAATTGCATATTCACCAATAAGGCTTCAAATATCTCAACAGCTTTCTAATCTGCATTCGCAATTTCTCTGGAATTTTTACTAGACAGAAATGACCATTTATTTATAAGACATATACTACAGATACAAACAGTGTGGAATCTTCTGTGTAATTCACTGGAGTCGTGAGGCCTGAACAGTCAGTCTGTAGCTGCTGTTCAATTGCATTTCTGCAGGAAAACACATTTGGGGGAGTCCAACTACTATAGAAAAAAAAAACCTCTCCCGCAGAAGATGTGTATCCGTAGTTACCAAAGCGGTTGAAATGTGTGAGGAATAACAGGCAATGACAAAACTGTGGTGAGTTTCATGACGTTCCTCATGTTTCGGTCGCCCTTATAAAGTCTCCATACACAGCCCTTGCTGACAAGGCTGCACAACGCTCGGTAGAACACATCAGTCCTGGTGCCACGATGCCATGCTACTCCAGGAAGGGTTTGGTAAACTGAAATGTCTTATACCCTTTGAGCTATTGATACATTTCTGTCAAATTTATTGTGCATATATATCACATGCTATTGATGTGTATTTTTTTGTATGTTTGTTTGTTTGTTTTGGTCATTGCAACAGGGTCAGAGCTTTGAGATCCTCCATATTGAAGTTATTCATCTAATCACCACAGCAAAGGCAGGTCCCAGAATTTAACTCTTGTGTATTTTGTTACACCTTAGCGATGGCTAACAACAACTCTTTGACCAGTGGTTACTCCTTAATGCGAAGCGTTAATTACAGGCTCCTTTTAGTTCAGGTTTTGGTTGCAATCTTCCTTTGCATCAACCTTTTTCTGATCTCAACTTTTTTTATGAAGGATTTCTTCTACACAACTACACGTTACATCTTATTCGCTTATACACTAATGTCTGATTGCCTGTATTTGCTCATGAGTAATGCTCTGCTCATTTTGACCTATTTTCGCCTAACAATACAAATGTGGTTGTGCCTTATTATATATATTGTATTGTCTCTGTACACTCTTGTCACACCAGTTACTCTGACGGCAATGACCCTGGAGCGATACGTGGCCATTTGCATGCCCCTGCGCCATGGAGAGCTGTGCTCCACACGCAGCACAAGGCACTGTATCCTCATCATTCATGGCCTCAGCTCTGTGCCCAGCATTGTTGTTCTCTCCATTTTCTTTGCATCTGCAACTAACACCTTCTATACCGAGGGCAGAATATGTTCTGTGGAAATGTTCATCCTTCACACTTGGCAGGGTCACCTTAGGTCAGCTTTAAGTCAGTTTTACTTCTTGATCATGTGCATCATCATTGTTTTCTGCTATGTTAAAATGATGAAAGTGGCCAAAGCTGCATCAGGAGAGGATAAAAAGTCAACAAGGAAAGGCCTCAGAACTGTTGCTCTTCATGGTTTCCAGCTGCTGCTGTGTCTCAGCCAGCTGTGGTGCCCATTCATAGAAGCTGCTGTACTTCAAATTAATTTTATGTTATATATTAATGTCAGGTACTTTAATTACATTACATTTCATCTTGCTCCAAGATGCCTGAGTTCTCTCATTTATGGCCTCAGAGATGAGAAGTTTTTCCTTGCACTGAAATACTATGCTCTCTGTGGCTTGTACAAGAAACGTTCATTGAATTTAAAAATATAGACACCGAATGTTCTAACAGAAATTTTTCTATCGTCCACCACATGGTAAATGGAAAAATTCCCACTTGACCTCTTTGGTTAGGGCTGTTGATGCATTGTAAATCTTTTTGCTAATTTTGCTGCTTAATGCCCATTTTTCTTTTTATGTTTCACTCACATAAATTCGAGAAACCGTCCACTGCTTATTAAAATTGTTATGTTTTCACATCTTTCCCTGTGCACTATTATCTGTATGAATTGCTTGTTGTATCTTTTTTACATATGGTTGAATAAAAGTTGGTTACAACAAAAAATGACGTGTTTGCAATTTAAGCCCCAGTTGAAGCTGTATACTCTCTTTTCTTGTATTCTTGCATCTCTATTGGCTTGAGATGACTGGATCCGGGTGAGTACGCTCAACCTCTGTGGAGTTAAAACCTGGTAAAAAAATCCTATCAGGATGTCATAGTCTATGTCCTCCTAAACATGGACGCAACCACTGTCATTTTAGCCACTGTCATTATATGAATGAGTATCATTCAATCACAGCAGGCCGCTGACCAAATTTTGAGCACCACAGCACTGCTTTCTGCACAATATTGCTCTGCCTGTCAATATTTACCTGCAATCATTATTCCTGCTAGTAACTTAAACAACATTCTTTCCCCACACTGATTTTTGTTCTTCTGCATTCATTTGTTAACATGAGCTTGTCACTACATTAATGGTAAATCAAAGGTTCCACATATCGTTAAGACATTACATGTAGTTCCATGCAGCATTAAACTAAAATAAGAGCAATGGAATATGATCTGTACATGATGATTTCCAATTGCAGGAGTGGCTATGAAGCCGACTATACCCAATATTTTACAATAACAATATATCAGATGACAATGCGAAAAAAAATGTGAAGAGGGGTCACTCGTTGTGATGACCCCAGGAAGAATTATCACCTGACTCTGCAGCTCTATTCAGTTTAATAATGCTTTTATAGTGATTTTTTTAGCTCATTGTTTGGGTGTCCAGCCTGCAACTTTACTGTTTTGGTTCACTCTCAGCACTATTTGTAATATTGCGTGTATTTTTTTCACATGAAAACTACTATACCCCCAAATGTTTGCTCAAGATAAAATGGTTGTTTACAAAGCTGCATCAGGAGAAAATAAAATGTATATTACAGGTCAAAAGTTTTAGAGCACGCTCGTTTTTCTAGTTTTTATTGAAATTTAATCAGTTCAAGCCCTTTGAATAACCTTAATCGGTACAAAGGTAGGCGGCGATTCCCTCATGATACCCTTTGCATCGCCTGCTGCTGGTTACTGGGTGCACAGACCAGGCAATGACAACAGTCCAAAATCTGACTGAAAAACAAACAAAAGTCCCACAGATGATGCAGAACATTCATACTGTTAAAAAAGAGAGCTTTAGAGAAAAGTTCAAACACTGACTACTTTCTCGCCTCTGCACAAGCTGATCAGTCACAATGTGAATTGGGTCTGAAGTGTTGCATTGTTGATTTTGGAAAGTTAAGGGGAAACCTGGAGCTATTCAACCAACTGAGCTGTTTTGAAGGAGCATAGTGTTAAGAGTCTACGGCCGTGCTAGACGCTCTGTGAGGTTGTTCTTAAACCAAGACTGTGTAATCTTTGCTTAGCAGCAGCAACAGCAGACTCTGCAGCCACATGTGGTTATCACAGGATGCCGGTGCATTAGGTTCTGTTGGGCTTTGAGTCCAAGCGGTCAAGGTCACCGGAAGCCGTTTGCCCCCAGAGGCTAAAAGCTCATGTAAAGAAAAAAAGCATATTAATTGTTCAGGCAAAAAACAGTCTACTGGCAGCTAGCATTTAGCTTTACTCTGTAGTAAATGTGCCAAGTTACAATTACTCACTTAAGTCTGGTAGTCATGTACAGTATGTAAGTCAGCTCTAGAACTTGATCGTACTAATCATGAGCCAGCTACATATTGGGGGAACTAACAAGCTAACAAGCAACTGTACCAACCCACTCGACCCATGTTACATGAGATTTCGACCTGCAGGTGTGACTATATGGAAGATTTAATGACAAGCCACCCAGTGGTTGTTGTGATATATCAGTGTGGACCAGCTGGTGTCCAAACTGACCAACACTGCCATCCCTAAAGCCATGCCACTAGCACGGCTAAAAAAGACCCAGCTTGTAAAAATACAATAAAAGAATGGGATTTTCTTCTACCTGCAATGATTGTAGGAATTCAACAGTAGGAAGGGGACCATTAGCCGTTGATTCAGACCTTTACATTTGAGATTTATCACTGGAAAACAGCCTTCCCATCCTGCTAGTTGATAAATGGAAAGTAGTCAAATCTGCAAGGAAACATTATGTCTCACAACATATCATATGATGACACTTAAAAGATTTACATCCATTTAGTACTGTTCACATGCAATTTCTAAATGTAACAATTTTTTCTTTTTAATTCTAATACCACTACCTCTATATACAAAATTGCAAATTCACCAATAAGGCTTCTAATATCTCAATAGCTTTCTAATCTGCATTTGCAATTTCTCTGGAATTTTTACTAGACAGAAATGACCATTTATTTATAAGACATATACTACAGATACAAACAGTGTGGAATCTTCTGTGTAATTCGCTGGAGTCGTGAGGCCTGAACAGTCAGTCTGTAGCTGCTGTTCAATTGCATTTCTGCAGGAAAACACATTTGGGGGAGTCCAACTACTATAGAAAAAAAAAATCTCTTCCACAGATGATGTGTATCCGTAGTTACCAAAGCGGTTGAAATGTGTGAGGAATAACAGGCAATGACGAAACTGTGGTGAGTCTCGTGACGTTCCTCATGTTTCGGTCGCCCTTATAAAGTCTCCATACACAGCCCTTGTTGACAAGGCTGCACAACGCTCGGTAGAACACATCAGTCCTGCTGCCACGATGCCATGCTACTCCAGGAAGGGTTTGGTAAACTGAAATGTCTTATACCCTTTGAGCTATTGATACATTTCTGTCAAATTTATTGTGCATATATATCACATGCTATTGATGTGTATTTTTTTGTATGTTTGTTTGTTTGTTTTGGTCATTGCAACGGGGTCAGAGCTTTGAGATCCTCCATATTGAAGTTATTCATCTAATCACCACAGCAAAGGCAGGTCTCAGAATTTAACTCTTGTGTATTTTGTTACACCTTAGCGATGGCTAACAACAACTCTTTGACCAGCGGTTACTCCTTAATGCGAAGCATTAATTACAGGGTCCTTTTAGTTCAGGTTTTGGTTGCAATCTTCCTTTGCATCAACTTTTTTCTGATCTCAACTTTTTTCATGAAGGATTTCTTCTACAGAACCATGCGCTATGTCTTGTTTGCTATTACATTAATGTCTGATTGCCTGTATTTGCTCATGAGTAATGCTCTGCTCAATTTGAGCTACTTTCGCCTTACAATAAAAATGTGGTTGTGCCTTATTATATATATTGTATTGTCTCTGTACACTTTTGTCACACCAGTTACTCTGACAGCAATGACCCTGGAGCGCTACGTGGCCATTTGCATGCCCCTGCGCCATGGAGAGCTGTGCTCCACACGCAGCACAATGCACTGTATCCTCATCATTCATGGCCTCAGCTCTGTGCCCTGCATTGTTTTTCTCTCCATTTTCTTTGCATCTGCAACCAACACCTTCTATACCGAGGGCAGAATATGTTCTGTGGAAATGTTCATCCTTCACACTTGGCAGGGTCACCTTAGGTCAGCTATAAGTCAGTTTTACTTCTTGATCATGTGCATCATCATTGCTTTCTGCTATGTTAAAATGATGAAAGTGGCCAAAGCTGCATCAGGAGAGGATAAAAAGTCAACATGGAAAGGCCTCAGAACTGTGGCTCTTCATGGTTTCCAGCTGCTGCTGTGTCTCAGCCAGCTGTGGTGCCCAATCATAGAAGCTGCTGTACTTCAGATCAATTTGATGTTATATATTAATGTCAGGTACTTTAACTACATAATGTTTTATCTTGCTCCAAGATGCCTGAGTCCTCTCATTTATGGCCTCAGAGATGAAAAGTTTTTTCATGCACTGAAGAGCTATGCTCTCTGTGGTTTGTATAAAAAACAATCATCTTATTTATCTTGATATGAAATTAAAATTATGATGCTACACTGCTAAAATGACATGTTTTATATGTGTGTCTGGCTTTACTTGTTATTTATAGAAAAATGTTAATGTAATAAAGCAGTGGAACCTGTTCGGAATAATTATACGATGTGTCTGGGGATGTTGACATTTTCTAACCATGAACATATGTGTAATTATATTGCACTTCTGAATATCCCATCCCATTCCCTGTACATTTTTTAACAATACATTAAACTTATCCATGTAATCTCTGTATTTTCATCCCTTCAGCTATTCAGTCGATGTCACTCCCCACTAAATCATGTGTCAAAACAGACTTTGTTATGCTAAATGTCATGTGATTGTCCTAACATTTAAAACCAGTTCCAAAAAAATATATACTTTATTGTTACAGTGATAATGATCTTGAAAATAAATGTGCAGTGCAGCCTCCGGCTCCGGCATCGTCATATTTCTCAGTATATCAACCCCCCTGAAGACGGACAAAACTACCACACATATTGGGAAGGAAAGGTTTTTTTGACTAAATAAATTGGAGGAAAAAAAAATCAATAATACAACAGGAAAAAACACTGACGATAGCAGAAATAAATTTAGTCAAAATGTGCTGTGGTTTAAACCCATTCAAATGCATTGACAATGCTATGTACAGAGGCTGGTTGAGAAACAGCACATCATGGACAAACCTGGAGGACACTGGAGTTATGTGGTATGCAATTAACTAATAGGCTCTCAGGCCACCACAGGATTGGGTGTTTTAAAGCACATCACACCCTGCTACTGTTTGTCGCTATAGACAAACAAATACATATAAATATCATGGATCTTCTTGCTAGATAGATCATAGGAAAGGAGAAAATGTTACATGATATTTTAAATAACATGTTGTTTTGGCGCTGGCTGTACAATTACGTACAGTTTGATCTTACAGTGTTAAATGAATAATTTAATACAAGCATGTTTTTCATAGTTTGGATAACAATGCTGAATCTGAATTCTTACAGAAAATGCAGGACAAATTAATAGTTTTCCAACTATTAAAAACTTTTTTTTTAATCCGTTGTGTCATCCATCTTTACTCAGAGACCAAATCAGCAGCACACAGTATAAATAATTAATGAACCAATTAATTTAATGAGTTTCACTGGAGTTATTTGTCATAACAGGATAGCAATGAATATACCATAACCTCACTCTTGTGATTGGAGTCTAAATCCACACGGAGGAAAACAGTATCCCCTCATGATACCCTTTGCGTCGCCTGCTGCTGGTTGCTGGGTGCACAGACCAGGCAATGACAACAGTCCAAAATCTGACTGCAAAACAAACAAAAGTCCCACAGATGATGCAGAACATTCATACTGTTAAAAAAGAGAACTTTAGAGAAAAGTTCAAACACTGACTACTTTCTCGCCTCTGCACAAGCTGATCAGTCACAATGTGAATTGGGTCTGAAGTGTTGCATTGTTGATTTTGGAAAGTTAAGGGGAAACCTGGAGCTATTCAACCAACTGAGCTGTTTTGAAGGAGCATAGTGTTAAGAGTCTACGGCCGTGCTAGACGCTCTGTGAGGTTGTTCTTAAACCAAGACTGTGTAATCTTTGCTTAGCAGCAGCAACAGCAGACTCTGCAGCCACATGTGGTTATCACAGGATGCCGGTGCATTACGTTCTGTTGGGCTTTGAGTCCAAGCGGTCAAGGTCACCGGAAGCAGTTTGCCCCCAGAGGCTAAAAGCTCATGTAAAGAAAACAAAACATATCAATTGTTCAGGCAAAAAACAGTCTACTGGCAGCTAGCAAATATCTCAACAGCTTTCTAATCTGCATTTGCAATTTCTGTGGAATTTTTACTAGACAGAAATGACCATTTATTTATAAGACATATATTACAGATACAAACAGTGTGGAATCTTCTGTGTAATTCACTGGAGTCGTGAGGCCTGAACAGTCAGTCTGTAGCTGCTGTTCAATTGCATTTCTGCAGGAAAACACATTTGGGGGAGTACAACTACAATAGAAAAAAAAAACCTCTCCCGCAGATGATGTGTATCCGTAGTTACCAAAGCGGTTGAAATGTGTGAGGAATAACAGGCAATGACGAAACTGTGGTGAGTTTCTTGACGTTCCTCATGTTTCGGTCGCCCTTATAAAGTCTCCATACGCAGCCCTTGTTGACAAGGCTGCACAACGCTCGGTAGAACACATCGACCTGGTGCCACGATGCCATGCTACTCCAGGAAGGGTTTGGTAAACTGAAATGTCTTATACCCTTTGAGCTATTGATACATTTCTGACACATTTATTGTGCATATATATCACGTGCTATTGATGTGTATTTTTTTGTATGTTTGTTTGTTTGTTTTGGTCATTGCAACAGGGTCAGAGCTTTGAGATCCTCCATATTGAAGTTATTCATCTAATCATCACAGCAAAGGCAGGTCTCAGAATTTAACTCTTGTGTATTTTGTTACACTTTAGCGATGGCTAACAACAACTCTTTGACCAGTGGTTACTCCTTAATGCGAAGCGTTAATTACAGGCTCCTTTTAGTTCAGGTTTTGGTTGCAATCTTCCTTTGCATCAACCTTTTTCTGATCTCAACTTTTTTTATGAAGGATTTCTTCTACACAACAACACGTTACATCTTATTCGCTTATACACTAATGTCTGATTGCCTGTTTTTATTCATAAGTAATGCTCTGCTCATTTTGAACTATTTTCACCTTACCATGCAAACGTGGTTGTGCCTTATTATATTCATTGTATCGTCTCTGTACACTTTTGTCACACCAGTTACTCTGACGGCAATGACCCTGGAGCGCTACGTGGCCATTTGCATGCCCCTGCGCCATGGAGAGCTGTGCTCCACACGCAGCACAATGCACTGTATCCTCATCATTTACAGCCTCAGCTCTGTGCCCTGCATTGTTGTTCTCTCCACCTTCTTTGCAATAGCCTCTCATAGCTTTTACAAACAATACAGGGTGTGTGAGATTGAAATGTTCATCCTTCACACTTGGCAGGGTCACATTAGGTCAGCTATAAGTCAGTTTTACTTCTTGATCATGTGCATCATCATTGTTTTCTGCTATGTTGAAATGATGAAAGTGGCCAAAGCTGCATCAGGAGAGGATAAAAAGTCAACATGGAAAGGCCTCAGAACTGTGGCTCTTCATGGTTTCCAGCTGCTGCTGTGTCTCAGCCAGCTGTGGTGCCCATTCATAGAAGCTGCTGCACTTCAAATTAATTTTATGTTATATATTAATGTCAGGTACTTTAATTATATTACATTTCATCTTGCTCCAAGATGCCTGAGTTCTCTCATTTATGGCCTCAGAGATGAGAAGTTTTTTCTTGCACTGAAATACTATGCTCTCTGTGGCTTGTACAAGAAACGTTCATTGAATTTAAAAATATAGACACCGAATGTTCTAACAAAAATTTTACTACCGTCCACCACATGGTAAATGGGAAAATTCCCACTTGACCTCTTTGGTTAGGACTGTTGATGCATTGTAAATCTTTTTGCTAATTTTGCTGCTTAATGCCTATTTTTCTTTTTATGTTTCACTCACATAAATTCGAGAAACCGTCCACTGCTTATTAAAATTGTTATGTTTTCACATCTTTCCCTTTGCACTATAATCTGTATGAATTGCTTGTTGTATCTTTTTTACATATGGTTAAATAAAAGTTGGTTACAACAAAAAATGACGTGTTTGCAATTTAAGCCCCAGTTGAAGCTGTATACTCTCTTTTCTTGTATTCTTGCATCTCTATTGGCTTGAGATGACTGGATCCGGGTGAGTACGCTCAACCTCTGTGGAGTTAAAACCTGGTAAAAAAATCCTATCAGAATGTCATAGTCTATGTTCTCCTAAACATGGACGCAACCACTGTCATTTTAGCCACTGTCATTATATGAATGAGTATCATTCAATCACAGCAGGCCGCTGACCAAATTTTGAGCACCACAGCACTGCTTTCTGCACAATATTGCTCTGCCTGTCAATATTTACCTGCAATTATTATTCCTGCTAGTAACTTAAACAACATTCTTTCCCCACACTGATTTTTGTTCTTCTGCATTCATTTGTTAACATGAGCTTGTCACTACATTAATGGTAAATCAAAGGTTCCACTTATCGTTAAGACATTACATGTAGTTCCATGCAGCATTAAACTAAAATAAGAGCAATGGAATATGATCTGTACATGATGATTTCCAATTGCAGGAGTGGCTATGATGCCCACTATACCCAATATTTTACAATAACAATATATCAGATGACAATGCGAAAAAAAATGTGAAGAGGGGTCACTCGTTGTGATGACCCCAGGAAGAATTATCACCGGAATCTGCAGCTCTATTCAGTTTAATAATGCTTTTATAGTGATGTTTTTAGCTCATTGTTTGGGTGTCCAGCCTGCAACTTTACTGTTTTGGTTCACTCTCAGCACTATTTGTAATATTGCGTGTATTTTTTCACATGAAAAAAACTATACCCCCAAATGTTTGCTCAAGATAAAATGGTTGTTTACAAAGCTGCATCAGGAGAAAATAAAAGGTATACTATGGGTCAAAATTTTTAGAGCACGCTCGTTTTTCCAGTTTTTATTGAAATTTAAGCAGTTCAAGCCCTTTGAATAACCTTAATCGGTACAAAGGTAGGCGGCGATTACCTCATGATATCCTTTGCGTCGCCTGCTGCTGGTTGCTGGGTGCACAGACCAGGCAATGACAACAGTCCAAAATCTGACTGAAACACAAACAAAAGTCCCACAGATGATGCAGAACATTCATACTGTTAAAAAAGAGAGCTTTAGAGAAAAGTTCAAACACTGACTACTTTCTCGCCTCTGCACAAGCTGATCAGTCACAATGTGAATTGGGTCTGAAGTGTTGCATTGTTGATTTTGGAAAGTTAAGGGGAAATCTGGAGCTATTCAACCAACTGAGCTGTTTTGAAGGAGCATAGTGTTAAGAGTCTACGGCCGTGCTAGAGGCTCTGTGAGGTTGTTCTTAAACCAAGACTATGTAATCTTTGCTTAGCAGCAGCAACAGCAGACTCTGCAGCCACATGCGGTTAGATTTCGACCTGCAGGTGTGACTATATGGAAGATTTAATGACAAGCCACCCAGTGGTTGTTGTGATATATCAGTGTGGACCAGCTGGTGTCCAAACTGACCAATACTGCCATCCCTAAAGCCATGCCACTAGCACGGCTAAAAAAGACCCAGCTTGTAAAAATACAATAAAAGAATGGGATTTTCTTCTACCTGCAATGATTGTAGGAATTCAACAGTAGGAAGGGGACCATTAGCCGTTGATTCAGACCTTTACATTTGAGATTTATCACTGTAAAACAGCCTTCCCATCCTGCTAGTTGATAAATGGAAAATAGTCAAATCTGCAAGGAAACATTATATCTCACAACATATCATATGATGACACTTAAAAGATTTACATCCATTTAGTACTGTTCACATGCAATTTCTAAATGTAACAATTTTTCCTTTTCAATACTACTACCACTACCTCCATATACAAAATTGCATATTCACCAATAAGGCTTCAAATATCTCAACAGCTTTCTAATCTGCATTTGCAATTTCTGTGGAATTTTTACTAGACAGAAATGACCATTTATTTATGACATATATTACAGATACAAACAGTGTGGAATCTTCTGTGTAATTCACTGGAGTCGTGAGGCCTGAACAGTCAGTCTGTAGCTGCTGTTCAATTGCATTTCTGCAGGAAAACACATTTGGGGGAGTCCAACTACTATAGAAAAAAAAAACCTCTCCCACAGATGATGTGTATCCGTAGTTACCAAAGCGGTTGAAATGTGTGAGGAATAACAGGCAATGACGAAACTGTGGTGAGTTTCGTGACGTTCCTCATGTTTCGGTCGCCCTTATAAAGTCTCCATACACAGCCCTTGTTGACAAGGCTGCACAACGCTCGGTAGAACACATCAGTCCTGCTGCCACGATGCCATGCTACTCCAGGAAGGGTTTGGTAAACTGAAATGTCTTATACCCTTTGAGCTATTGATACATTTCTGTCAAATTTATTGTGCATATATATCACGTGCTATTGATGTGTATTTTTTTGTATGTTTGTTTGTTTGTTTTGGTCATTGCAACAGGGTCAGAGCTTTGAGATCCTCCATATTGAAGTTATTCATCTAATCATCACAGCAAAGGCAGGTCTCAGAATTTAACTCTTGTGTATTTGGTTACACCTTAGCGATGGCTAACAACAACTCTTTGACCAGTGGTTACTCCTTAATGCGAAGCATTAATTACAGGGTCCTTTTAGTTCAGGTTTTGGTTGCAATCTTCCTTTGCATCAACCTTTTTCTGATCTCAACTTTTTTTATGAAGGATTCCTTCTACACAACTACACGTTACATCTTATTCACTTATACACTAATGTCTGATTGCCTGTTTTTATTCATGACTAATTCTCTGCTCATTTTGACCTATTTTAAGCTTACCATACAAATGTGGTTGTGCCTTATTATATATATTGTATTGTCTCTGTACACTTTTGTCACACCATTTACTCTGACGGCAATGACCCTGGAGCGCTACGTGGCCATTTGCATGCCCCTGCGCCATGGAGAGCTGTGCTCCACACGCAGCACAATGCACTGTATCCTCATCATTCATGGCCTCAGCTCTGTGCCCTGCATTGTTGTTCTCTCCATTTTCTTTGCATCTGCAACCAACACCTTCTATACCGAGGGCAGAATATGTTCTGCGGAAATGTTCATCTTTCACACTTGGCAGGGTCACCTTAGGTCAGCTATAAGTCAGTTTTACTTCTTGATCATGTGCATCATCATTGCTTTCTGCTATGTTAAAATGATGAAAGTGGCCAAAGCTGCATCAGGAGAGGATAAAAAGTCAACAAGGAAAGGCCTCAGAACTGTGGCTCTTCATGGTTTCCAGCTGCTGCTGTGTCTCAGCCAGCTGTGGTGCCCATTCATAGAAGCTGCTCTACTTCAGATCAATTTGATGTTATATATTAATGTCAGGTACTTTAACTACATAATGTTTATTCTTGCTCCAAGATGCCTGAGTCCTCTCATTTATGGCCTCAGAGATGAAAAGTTTTTTCGTGCACTGAAGAGCTATGCTCTCTGTGGTTTGTACAAGAACAACTCTCCAGATGATTTCCATTGACAAATAAAAACTATGCTTCTGCTAAAGAAATGATTGTTTGGTACATATGAATGTATCAGAATTATTGAATATCTTTTATTTAATTAACATGTAATTGGTTGATATTCCATTTCTCACAGTTGCCTGTTATGATGCGATACATTTATTTGACGAATACACTTTTCAACAGTTAACGTCAAATCCAGTATTTTACCATTCAGGGATCATGTTGACAACATGTATCATCTGCTGAGTGAACTGGATGATCCACTTGCAGTTTGTGACACATGAAGACCTCTGGCACCTTCATCATAAGGTGTGAGAATGATCAGCTAGAGCGGATTTCTGGAATGATTTAGCTCTAAAATTACATTAAATTATATGTAGTGCTGTGAAAACCTAATTACACGGTGTTTTGTTATAATTTAATACAAGCATGTTTTTCATAGTTTGGATAACAATGCTGAATCTGGATTCTTACAGAAAATGCAGGACAAATCAATAGTTTTCCAACTATTAAAAACTTTTTTTTTAATCCGTTGTGTCATCCATCTTTACTCAGAGACCAAATCAGCAGGACACAGTATAAATAATTAATGAACCAATTAATTTAATGAGTTTCACTGGAGTTAATTGTCATAACAGGATAGCAATGAATACACCATAACCTCATTCTTGTGATTGGAGTCTAAATCCACATGGAAGAAAACAGTATCCCCTCATGATACCCTTTGCGTCGCCTGCTGCTGGTTGCTGGGTGCACAGACCAGGCAATGACAACAGTCCAAAATCTGACTGAAAAACAAACAAAAGTCCCACAGATGATGCAGAACATTCATACTGTTAAAAAAGAGCTTTTAGAGAAAAGTTCAAACACTGACTACTTTGTCGCCTCTGCACAAGCTGATCAGTCACAATGTGAATTGGGTCTGAAGTGTTGCATTGTTGATTTTGGAAAGTTAAGGGGAAATCTGGAGCTATTCAACCAACTGAGCTGTTTTGAAGGAGCATAGTGTTAAGAGTCTACGGCCATAGACGCTCTGTGAGGTTGTTCTTAAACCAAGACTATGTAATCTTTGCTTAGCAGCAGCAACAGCAGACTCTGCAGCCACATGTGGTTATCACAGGATGCCGGTGCATTAGGTTCTGTTGGGCTTTGAGTCCAAGTGGTCAAGGTCACCGGAAGCCGTTTGCCCCCAGAGACTAAAAGCTCATGTAAAGAAAACAAAGCATATTAATTGTTCAGGCAAAAAACAGTCTACTGGCAGCTAGCATTTAGCTTTACTCTGTAGTAAATGTGCCAAGTTACAATTACTCACTTAAGTCTGGTAGTCATGTACAGTATGTAAGTCAGCTCTAGAACTTGATCGTACTAATCATGAGCCAGCTACATATTGGGGGAACTAACAAGCTAACAAGCAACTGTACCAACCCACTCGACCCATGTTACATGAGATTTCGACCTGCAGGTGTGACTATATGGAAGATCAGGGATAACAAAATGATTAGTTCATTCTTAGGGGACTATGAATGTCTGTACAAGATTTAATGACAAGCCACCCAGTGGTTGTTGTGATATATCAGTGTGGACCAGCTGGTGTCCAAACTGACCAACACTGCCATCCCTAAAGCCATGCCACTAGCACGGCTAAAAAAGACCCAGCTTGTAAAATACAATAAATGAATGGGATTTTCTTCTACCTGCAATGATTGTAGGAATTCAACAGTAGGAAGGGGACCATTAGCCGTTGATTCAGACCTTTACATTTGAGATTTATCACTGGAAAACAGCCATCCCATCCTGCTAGTTGATAAATGGAAAGTAGTCAAATCTGCAAGGAAACATTATGTCTCACAACATATCATATGATGACACTTAAAAGATTTACATCCATTTAGTACTGTTCACATGCAATTTCTAAATGTAACAATTTTTCCTTTTCAATACTACTACCACTACCTCTATATACAAAATTGCAAATTCACCAATAAGGCTTCAAATATCTCAACAGCTTTCTAATCTGCATTTGCAATTTCTGTGGAATTTTTACTAGACAGAAATGACCATTTATTTATAAGACATATATTACAGATACAAACAGTGTGGAATCTTCTGTGTAATTCGCTGGAGTCGTGAGGCCTGAACAATCAGTCTGTAGCTGCTGTTCAATTGCATTTCTGCAGGAAAACACATTTGGGGAGTCCAACTACTATAGAAAAAAAAAACCTCTCCCGCAGATGATGTGTATCCGTAGTTACCAAAGCGGTTGAAATGTGTGAGGAATAACAGGCAATGACGAAACTGTGGTGAGTCTCGTGACGTTCCTCATGTTTCGGTCGCCCTTATAAAGTCTCCATACGCAGCCCTTGTTGACAAGGCTGCACAACGCTCGTTAGAACACATCGACCTGGTGCCACGATGCCATGCTACTCCAGGAAGGGTTTGGTAAACTGAAATGTCTTATACCCTTTGAGCTATTGATACATTTCTGTCAAATTTATTGTGCATATATATCACATGCTATTGACGTGTATTTTTTATTGTATTTTTGTTTGTTTGTTTTGGTCACTGCAAAGGGGTCAGAGCTTTGAGATCCTCCATATTGAAGTTATTCATCTAATCATCACAGCAAAGGCAGGTCTCAGAATTTAACTCTTGTGTATTTTGTTACACCTTAGCGATGGCTAACAACAACTCTTTGACCAGCGGTTACTCCAATGCGGCGTTAGTTACAGGGTCCTTTTAGTTCAGGTTTTGTTGCAATCTTCCTTTGCATCAACCTTTTTCTGATCTCAACTTTTTTTATGAAGGATTTCTTCTACACAACTACACGTTACATCTTATTCGCTTATACACTAATGTCTGATTGCCTGTATTTGCTCATGAGTAATGCTCTGCTCATTTTGAGCTATTTCCGCCTTACAATAAAAATGTGGTTGTGCCTTATTATATTCATTGTATCGTCCCAGTACACTATTGTCACACCAGTTACTCTGACGGCAATGACCCTGGAGCGCTACGTGGCCATTTGCATGCCCCTGCGCCATGGAGAGCTGTGCTCCACACGCAGCACAAGGCACTGTATCCTCATCATTCATGGCCTCAGCTCTGTGCCCTGCATTGTTATTCTCTCCATTTTCTTTGCATCTGCAACTAACACCTTCTATACCGAGGGTAAAATATGTTCTGTGGAAATGTTCATCCTTCACACTTGGCAGGGTCACCTTAGGTCAGCTTTAGGTCAGTTTTACTTCTTGATCATGTGCATCATCATTGCTTTCTGCTATGTTAAAATGATGAAAGTGGCCAAAGCTGCATCAGGAGAGGATAAAAAGTCAACAAGGAAAGGCCTCAGAACTGTTGCTCTTCATGGTTTCCAGCTGCTGCTGTGTCTCAGCCAGCTGTGGTGCCCATTCATAGAAGCTGCTGTACTTCAAATTAATTTTATGTTATATATTAATGTCAGGTACTTTAATTACATTACATTTCATCTTGCTCCAAGATGCCTGAGTTCTCTCATTTATGGCCTCAGAGATGAGAAGTTTTTTCTTGCACTGAAATACTATGCTCTCTGTGGCTTGTACAAGAAACGTTCATTGAATTTAAAAATATAGACACCGAATGTTCTAACAAAAATTTTACTACCGTCCACCACATGGTAAATGGGAAAATTCCCACTTGACCTCTTTGGTTAGGGCTGTTGATGCATTGTAAATCTCTTTGCTAATTTTGCTGCTTAATGCCCATTTTTCTTTTTTTGTTTCACTCACATAAATTCGAGAAACCATCCACTGCTTATTAAAATTATTATGTTTTCACATCTTTCCCTGTGCACTATTATCTGTATGAATTGCTTGTTGTATCTTTTTTACATATGGTTGAATAAAAGTTGGTTACAACAAAAAATGACGTGTTTGCAATTTAAGCCCCAGTTGAAGCTGTATACTCTCTTTTCTTGTATTCTTGCATCTCTATTGGCTTGAGATGACTGGATCCGGGTGAGTACGCCGACCTCTGTGGAGTTAAAACCTGGTAAAAATCCTATCAGGATGTCATAGTCTATGTCCTCCTAAACATGGACGCAACCACTGTCATTTTAGCCACTGTCATTATATGAATGAGTATCATTCAATCACAGCAGGTCATGACCAAATTTTGAGCACCACAGCACTGCTTTCTGCACAATATTGCTCTGCCTGTCAATATTTACCTGCAATTATTATTCCTGCTAGTAACTTAAACAACATTCTTTCCCACACTGATTTTTGTTCCTCTGCATTCATTTGTTAACATGAGCTTGTCACTACATTAATGGTAAATCAAAGGTTCCACTTATCGTTAAGACATTACATGCAGTTCCATGCAGCATTAAACTAAAATAAGAGCAATGGAATATGATCTGTACATGATGATTTCCAATTGCAGGAGTGGCTATGAAGCCGACTATACCCAATATTTTACAATAACAATATATCAGATGACAATGCGAAAAAAATGTGAAGAGGGTCACCGTTGTGATGACCCCAGGAAGAATTATCACCTGAATCTGCAGCTCTATTCAGTTTAATAATGCTTTTATAGTGATTTTTTAGCTCATTGTTTGGGTGTCCAGCCTGCAACTTTACTGTTTTGGTCTACTCTCAGCACTATTTGTAATATTGTGTATTTTTTTCACATGAAAACTACTATACCCCCAAATGTTTGCTCAAGATAAAATGGTTGTTTACAAAGCTGCATCAGGAGAAAATAAAATGTATATTACAGGTCAAAAGTTTTAGAGCACGCTTGTTTTTCCAGTTTTTATTGAAATTTAAGCAGTTCAAGCTCTTTGAATAACCTTAATCGGTACAAAGGTAGGCGATTCCTCATGATACCCTTTATGTCCGCTTGCTGCTGGTTGCTGGGTGCACAGACCAGGCAATGACAACAGTCCAAAATCTGACTGAAACACAAACAAAAGTCCCACAGATGATGCAGAACATTCATACTGTTAAAAAAGAGAGCTTTAGAGAAAAGTTCAAACACTGACTACTTTCTCACCTCTGCACAAGCTGATCAGTCACAATGTGAATTGGGTCTGAAGTGTTGCATTGTTGATTTTGGAAAGTTAAGGGGAAACCTGGAGCTATTCAACCAACTGAGCCGTTTTGAAGGACCATAGTGTTAAGAGTCTACGGCCGCTAGAGACGCCTGTGAGGTTGTTCTAAACCAAGACTATGTAATCTTTGCTCAGCAGCAGCAACAGCAGACTCTGCAGCCACATGCGGTTAGATTTCGACCTGCAGGTGTGACTATATGGAAGATTTAATGACAAGCCACCCAGTGGTTGTTGTGATATATCAGTGTGGACCAGCTGGTGTCCAAACTGACCAACACTGTTATCCCTAAAGCCATGCCACTAGCACGGCTAAAAAGACCCAGCTTGTAAAAATACAATAAAAGAATGGGATTTGCTTTTACCTGCAATGATTGTAGGAATTCAACAGTAGGAAGGGGACCATTAGCCGTTGATTCAGACTTTACATTTGAGATTTATCACTGTAAAACAGCCTTCCCATCCTGCTAGTTGATAAATGGAAAGTAGTCAAATCTGCAAGGAAACATTATGTCTCACAACATATCATATGATGACACTTAAAAGATTTACATCCATTTAGTACTGTTCACATGCAATTTCTAAATGTAACAATTTTTCCTTTTTAATTCTACTACCACTACCTCTATATACAAAATTGCAAATTCACCAATAAGGCTTCAAATATCTCAACAGCTTTAATCTGCATTCGCAATTTCTGTGGAATTTTTACTAGACAGAAATGACCATTTATTTATAAGACATATATTACAGATACAAACAGTGTGGAATCTTCTGTGTAATTCACTGAGTCGTGAGGCCTGAACAGTCAGTCTGTAGCTGCTGTTCAATTGCATTTCTGCAGGAAAACACATTTGGGGAGTCCAACTACTATAGAAAAAAACCTCCCAAGAGATGATGTGTATCCATAGTTACCAAAGCGGTTGAAATGTGTGAGGAATAACAGGCAATGACGAAACTGTGGTGAGTTTCGTGACGTTCTCATGTTTCGCCGCCTTATAAAGTCTCCATACACAGCCCTTGCTGACAAGGCTGCACAACGCCGGTAGAACACATCAGTCCTGCTGCCACGATGCCATGCTACTCCAGGAAGGGTTTGGTAAACTGAAATGTCTTATACCCTTTGAGCTATTGATACATTTCTGTCAAATTTATTGTGCATATATATCACATGCTATTGATGTGTATTTTTTTGTATGTTTGTTTGTTTGTTTTGGTCATTGCAACAGGGTCAGAGCTTTGAGATCCTCCATATTGAAGTTATTCATCTAATCATCACAGCAAAGGCAGGTCTCAGAATTTAACTCTAGTGTATTTTGTTACACCTTAGCGATGGCTAACAACAACTCTTTGACCAGCGGTTACTCCTTAATGCGTTAATTACAGGCTCCTTTAGTTCAGGTTTTGGTTGCAATCTTCCTTTGCATCAACCTTTTTCTGATCTCAACTTTTTTTATGAAGGATTCCTTCTACACAACTACACGTTACATCTTATTCATTTATACACTAATGTCTGATTGCCTGTTTTTATTCATGACTAATTCTCTGCTCATTTTGACCTATTTTAAGCTTACCATACAAATATGGTTGTGCCTTATTATAAATATTGTATTGTGTCTGTATACTTTTGTCACACCGGTTACTCTGACAGCAATGACCCTGGAGCGCTACGTGGCCATTTGCATGCCCCTGCGCCATGGAGAGCTGTGCTCCACACGCAGCACAATGCACTGTATCCTCATCATTCATGGCCTCAGCTCTGTGCCCTGCATTGTTGTTCTCTCCATTTTCTTTGCATCTGCAACTAACACCTTCTATACCGAGGGTAGAATATGTTCTGCGGAAATGTTCATCCTTCACACTTGGCAGGGTCACCTTAGGTCAGCTTTAAGTCAGTTTTACTTGATCATGTGCATCATCATTGCTTTCTGCTATGTTAAAATGATGAAAGTGGCCAAAGCTGCATCAGGAGAGGATAAAAAGTCAACAAGGAAAGGCCTCAGAACTGTTGCTCTTCATGGTTTCCAGCTGCTGCTGTGTCTCAGCCAGCTGTGGTGCCCATTCATAGAAGTTGCTGTACTTCAGATCAATTTGATGTTATATATTAATATCAGGTACTTTAACTACATAGTGTTTATTCTTGCTCCAAGATGCCTGAGTCCTCTCATTTATGGCCTCAGAGATGAAAAGTTTTTCGCACTGAAATACTATGCTCTCTGTGGCTTGTACAAGAACAACTCTCCAGATGATTTCCATTGACAAATAAAAACTATGCTTCTGCTAAAGAAATGATTGTTTGGTACATATGAATGTATCAGAATTATTGAATATCTTTTATTTAATTAACAAGTAATTGGTTGATATTCCATTTCTCACAGTTGCCTGTTATGATGCGATACATTTATCCCATTTAATCCACTTTTCAACAGTTAACGCCAAATCCAGTATTTTACCATTTACGGATCATGTTGACAACATGTATCATCTGCTGAGTGAACTGGATGATCCACTTGCAGTTTGTGACACATGAAGACCTCTGGCACCTTCATCATAAGGTGTGAGAATGATCAGCTAGAGCGGATTTCTGGAATGATTTAGCTCTAAAATTACATTAAAATATATGTAGTGCTGTGAAAACCTAATTACACGGTGTTTTGTTATAATTTAATACAAGCATGTTTTTCATAGTTTGGATAACAATGCTGAATCTGGATTCTACAGAAAATGCAGGACAAATCAATAGTTTTCCAACTATTAAAAACTTTTTTTTTAATCCGTTGTGTCATCCATCTTTACTCAGAGACCAAATCAGCAGCACACAGTGTAAATAATTAATGAACCAATTAACTTAATGAGTTTCACTGGAGTTTATTTGTCATAACAGGATAGCAATGAATACACCATAACCTCACTCTTGTGATTGGAGTCTAAATCCACACGGAGGAAAACAGTATCCACTCATGATACCCTTTTGCGTCGCCTGCTGCTGGTTGCTGGGTGCACAGACCAGGCAATGACAACAGTCCAAAATCTGACTGAAAAACAAACAAAAGTCCCACAGATGATGCAGAACATTCATACTGTTAAAAAAGAGAGCTTCAGAGAAAAGTTCAAACACTGACTACTTTGTCGCCTCTGCACAAGCTGATCAGTCACAATGTGAATTGGGTCTGAAGTGTTGCATTGTTGATTTTGGAAAGTTAAGGGGAAACCTGGAGCTATTCAACCAACTGAGCTGTTTTGAAGGAGCATAGTGTTAAGAGTCTACGGCCAGGCTAGAGGCTCTGTGAGGTTGTTCTTAAACCAAGACTGTGTAATCTTTGCTTAGCAGCAGCAACAGCAGACTCTGCAGCCACATGTGGTTATCACAGGATGCCGGTGCATTAGGTTCTGTTGGGCTTTGAGTCCAAGTGGTCAAGGTCATCGGAAGCTGCTTGCCCCCAGAGGCTAAAAGCTCATGTAAAGAAAACAAAGCATATTAATTGTTCAGGCAAAAAACAGTCTACTGGCAGCTAGCATTTAGCTTTACTCTGTAGTAAATGTGCCAAGTTACAATTACTCACTTAAGTCTGGTAGTCATGTACAGTATGTAAGTCAGCTCTAGAACTTGATCGTACTAATCATGAGCCAGCTACATATTGGGGAACTAACAAGCTAACAAGCAACTGTACCAATCCACTCAACCCATGTTACATGAGATTTCAACCTGCAGGTGTGACTATATGGAAGATTTAATGACAAGCCACCCAGTGGTTGTTGTGATATATCAGTGTGGACCAACTGGTGTCCAAACTGACCAACACTGTTATCCCTAAAGCCATGCCACTAGCACGGCTAAAAAAGACCCAGCTTGTAAAAAATACAATAAAAGAATGGGATTTTCTACCTGCAATGATTGTAGGAATTCAACAGTAGGAAGGGGACCATTAGCCGTTGATTCAGACCTTACATTTGAGATTTATCACTGGAAAACAGCCTTCCCATCCCAAGCTAGTTGATAAATGGAAAGTAGTCAAATCTGCAAGGAAACATTATGTCTCACAACATATCATATGATGACACTTAAAAGATTTACATCCATTTAGTACTGTTCACATGCAATTTCTAAATGTAACAATTTTTCCTTTTCAATACTACTACCACTACCTCCATATACAAAATTGTATATTCACCAATAAGGCTTCAAATATCTCAACAGCTTTAATCTGCATTCGCAATTTCTGTGGAATTTTTACTAGACAGAAATGACCATTTATTTATAAGACATATATTACAGATACAAACAGTGTGGAATCTTCTGTGTAATTCGCTGGAGTCGTGAGGCCTGAACAGTCAGTCTGTAGCTGCTGTTCAATTGCATTTCTGCAGGAAAACACATTTGGGTGAGTCCAACTACTATAGAAAAAAAAAACCTCTCCCACAGATGATGTGTATCCGTAGTTACCAAAGCGTTGAAATGTGTGAGAATAATAGGCAATGACGAAACTGTGGTGAGTTTCTGACGCCTCATGTTTCTGGTCGCCCTTATAAAGTCTCCATACACAGCCCTTGCTGACAAGGCTGCACAACGCTCGGTAGAACACATCGACCTGGTGCCACGATGCCATGCTACTCCAGGAAGGGATTGGTAAACTGAAATGTCTTATACCCTTTGAGCCATTGATACATTTCTGTCAAATGTATTGTAGATATATATATCACATGCTATTGATGTGTATTTTTGTATGTTTGTTTGTTTGTTTTGGTCATTGCAACGGGTCAGAGCTTTGAGATCCTCCATATTGAAGTTATTCATCTAATCACCACAGCAAAGGCAGGTCTCAGAATTTAACTCTTGTGTATTTTGTTACACCTTAGCGATGGCTAACAACAACTCTTTGACCAGTGGTTACTCCTTAATGCGAAGCGTTAATTACAGGCTCCTTTTAGTTCAGGTTTTGTTGCAATCTTCCTTTGCATCAACCTTTTCTGATCTCAACTTTTTTATGAAGGATTTCTTCTACACAACTACACGTTACATCTTATTCGCTTATACACTAATGTCTGATTGCCTGTTTTTATTCATGACTAATTCTCTGCTCATTTTGACCTATTTTAAGCTTACCATGCAAATGTGGTTGTGCCTTATTATATATATTGTATTGTCTCTGTACACTTTTGTCACACCAGTTACTCTGACGGCAATGACCCTGGAGCGCTACGTGGCCATTTGCATGCCCCTGCGCCATGGAGAGCTGTGCTCCACACGCAGCACAAGGCACTGTATCCTCATCATTCATGGCCTCAGCTCTGTGCCCTGCATTGTTTTTTTTCTCTCCATTTTCTTTTGCATCTGCAACTAACACCTTCTATACCGAGGGTAGAATATGTTCTATGAAATGTTCATCTTTCACACTTGGCAGGGTCACCTTAGGTCAGCTATAAGTCAGTTTTACTTCTTGATCATGTGCATCATCATTGCTTTCTGCTATGTTAAAATGATGAAAGTGGCCAAAGCTGCATCAGGAGAGGATAAAAAGTCAACATGGAAAGGGCTCAGAACTGTTGCTCTTCATGGTTTCCAGCTGCTGCTGTGTCTCAGCCAGCTGTGGTGCCCATTCATAGAAGCTGCTCTACTTCAGATCAATTTGATGTTATATATTAATGTCAGGTACTTTAACTACATAGTGTTTATTCTGCTCCAAGATGCCTGAGTCCTCTCATTTATGGCCTCAGAGATGAAAAGTTTTTTTGCACTGAAGAGCTATGCTCTCTGTGGTTTGTACAAGAACAACTCTCCAGATGATTTCCATTGACAAATAAAAACTATGCTTCTGCTAAAGAAATGATTGTTTGGTACATATGAATGTATCAGAATTATTGAATATCTTTTATTTAATTAACAAGTCATTGGTTGATATTCCAATTCTCACAGTTGCCTGTTATGATGCAATACATTTATTTGACGAATACACTTTTCAACAGTTAACGCCAAATCCAGTATTTTACCATTTAGGATCAATTTGACAAAATGTATCATCTGATGAGTGAACTGTATGACCCACTTGCATTTTGAGACACATGAAGACCTCTGGCACCTTCATCATAAGGTGTGAGAATGATCAGCTAGAGCGGATTTCTGGAATGATTTAGTTTCTAAAATTACATTAAATTATATGTAGTGCTGAAAACCTAATTACACGGTGTTTTGTTATAATTTAATACTAGCATGTTTTTCATAGTTTGGATAACAAGTCTGAATCTGAATTCTTAAAGAAAATGCAGTACAACTTAATAGTTTTCCAACTATTAAAAACTTTTTTAATCCGTTGTGTCATCCATCTTTACTCAGAGACCAAATCAGCAGGACACAGTATAAATAATTAATGAACCAATTAATTTAATGAGTTTCACTGGAGTTTATTTGTCATAACAGGATAGCAATGAATACACCATAACCTCACTCTTGTGATTGGAGTTTAAATCCACACGGAGGAAAAACAGTATCCCTCATGATACCCTTTATGCAGCTTGCTGCTGGTTGCTGGGTACAGACCAGGCAATGACAACAGTCCAAAATCTGACTGAAAAAAAACAAAAGTCCCACAGATGATGCAGAACATTCATACTGTTAAAAAAGAGAGCTTTTAGAGAAAAGTTCAAACACTGACTACTTTCTCGCCTCTGCACAAGCTGATCAGTCACAACGTGAATTGGGTCTGAAGTGTTACATTGTTGATTTTGGAAAGTTAAGGGGAAATCTGGAGCTATTCAACCAACTGAGCTGTTTTGAAGGAGCATAGTGTTAAGAGTCTACGGCCGTAGACGCTCTGTGAGGTTGTTCTTAAACCAAGACTGTGTAATCTTTGCTTAGCAGCAGCGACAGCAGACTCTGCAGCCACATGTGGTTATCACAGGATGCCGGTGCATTAGGTTCTGTTGGGCTTTGAGTCCAAGTGGTCAAGGTCACCGAAGCCGTTTGCCCCCAGAGGCTAAAAGCTCATGTAAAGAAAAACAAAGCATATCAATTGTTCAGGCAAAAACAGTCTACTGGCAGCTAGCATTTAGCTTTACTCTGTAGTAAATGTGCCAAGTTACAATTACTCACTTAAGTCTGGTAGTCATGTACAGTATGTAAGTCAGCTCTGAACTTGATCATACTAATCATGAGCAGGCTACATATTGGGGGAACTAACAAGCTAACAAGCAACTGTACCAACCCACTCGACCCATGTTACATGAGATTTCGACCTGCAGGTGTGACTATATGGAAGATTTAATGACAAGCCACCCAGTGGTTGTTGTGATATATCAGTGTGGACCAACTGGTGTCCAAACTGACCAACACTGCCATCCCTAAAGCCATGCCACTAGCACGGCTAAAAAAGACCCAGCTTGTAAAAATACAATAAATGAATGGGATTTTCTTCTACCTGCAATGATTGTAGGAATTCAACAGTAGGAAGGGGACCATTAGCCGTTGATTCAGACCTTTACATTTGAGATTTATCACTGGAAAACAGCCATCCCATCCTGCTAGTCGATAAATGGAAAGTAGTCAAATCTGCAAGGAAACATTATGTCTCACAACATATCATATGATGACACTTAAAAGATTTACATCCATTTAGTACTGTTCACATGCAATTTCTAAATGTAACAATTTTTTATTTTTAATTCTACTACCACTACCTCCATATACAAAATTGCAAATTCACCAATAAGGCTTCAAATATCTCAACAGCTTTCTAATCTGCATTTGCAATTTCTGTGGAATTTTTACTAGACAGAAATGACCATTTATTTATAAGACATATATTACAGATACAAACAGTGTGGAATCTTCTGTGTAATTCGCTGGAGTCGTGAGGCCTGAACAATCAGTCTGTAGCTGCTGTTCAATTGCATTTCTGCAGGAAAACACATTTGGGGAGTCCAACTACTATAGAAAAAAAACCTCCCGCAGATGATGTGTATCCGTAGTTACCAAAGCGGTTGAAATGTGTGAGGAATAACAGGCAATGACGAAACTGTGGTGAGTCTCGTGACGCTCTCATGTTTGTCGCCTTATAAAGTCTCCATACGCAGCCCTTGTTGACAAGGCTGCACAACGCTCGTTAGAACACATCGACCTGGTGCCACGATGCCATGCTACTCCAGGAAGGGTTTGGTAAACTGAAATGTCTTATACCCTTTGAGCTATTGATACATTTCTGTCAAATTTATTGTGCATATATATCACATGCTATTGACGTGTATTTTTTATTGTATTTTTGTTTGTTTGTTTTGGTCACTGCAAAGGGGTCAGAGCTTTGAGATCCTCCGTATTGAAGTTATTCATCTAATCATCACAGCAAAGGCAGGTCTCAGAATTTAACTCTTGTGTATTTTGTTACACCTTAGCGATGGCTAACAACAACTCTTTGACCAGCGGTTACTCCTTAATGCGAAGCGTTAGTTACAGGGTCCTTTTAGTTCAGGTTTTGGTTGCAATCTTCCTTTGCATCAACCTTTTTCTGATCTCAACTTTTTTTATGAAGGATTTCTTCTACACAACTACACGTTACATCTTATTCGCTTATACACTAATGTCTGATTGCCTGTATTTGCTCATGAGTAATGCTCTGCTCATTTTGAGCTATTTCACTTACAATAAAAATGTGGTTGTGCCTTATTATATTCATTGTATCGTCCCAGTACACTATTGTCACACCAGTTACTCTGACGGCAATGACCCTGGAGCGCTACGTGGCCATTTGCATGCCCCTGCGCCATGGAGAGCTGTGCTCCACACGCAGCACAAGGCACTGTATCCTCATCATTCATGGCCTCAGCTCTGTGCCCTGCATTGTTATTCTCCATTTTCTTTGCATCTGCAACTAACACCTTCTATACCGAGGGTAAAATATGTTCTGTGGAAATGTTCATCCTTCACACTTGGCAGGGTCACCTAGGTCAGCTTTTAGGTCAGTTTTACTTTCTGATCATGTGCATCATCATTGCTTTCTGCTATGTTAAAATGATGAAAGTGGCCAAAGCTGCATCAGAGAGGATAAAAAGTCAACAAGGAAAGGCCTCAGAACTGTTGTTTCATGGTTTCCAGCTGCTGCTGTGTCTCAGCCAGCTGTGGTGCCCATTCATAGAAGCTGCTGTACTTCAAATTAATTTTATGTTATATATTAATGTCAGGTACTTTAATTACATTACATTTCATCTTGCTCCAAGATGCCTGAGTTCTCTCATTTATGGCCTCAGAGATGAGAAGTTTTTTCTTGCACTGAAATACTATGCTCTCTGTGGCTTGTACAAGAAACGTTCATTGAATTTAAAATATAGACACCGAATGTTCTAACAAAAATTTTACTACCATTCAACCACATGGTAAATGGGAAAATTCCCACTTGACCTCTTTGGTTAGGCTGTTGATGCATTGTAAATCTCTTTGCTAATTTTGCTGCTTAATGCCCATTTTTCTTTTTTTTTTGTTTCACTCACATAAATTCGAGAAACCATCCACTGCTTATTAAAATTATTATGTTTTCACATCTTTCCTGTGCACTATTATCTGTATGAATTGCTTGTTGTATCTTTTTTTACATATGGTTGAATAAAAGTTGGTTACAACAAAAATGACGGTTTGCAATTTAAGCCCCAGTTGAAGCTGTATACTCTCTTTTCTTGTATTCTTGCATCTCTATTGGCTTGAGATGACTGGATCCGGGTGAGTACGCTGACCTCTGTGGAGTTAAAACTGCAAAAAATCCTATCAGGATGTCATAGTCTATGTCCTCCTAAACATGGACGCAACCACTGTCATTTTAGCCACTGTCATTATATGAATGAGTATCATTCAATCACAGCAGGTCCGCTGACCAAATTTTTGAGCACCACAGCACTGCTTTCTGCACAATATTGCTCTGCCTGTCAATATTTACCTGCAATTATTATTCCTGCTAGTAACTTAAACAACATTCTTCCCCACACTGATTTTTGTTCCTCTGCATTCATTTGTTAACATGAGCTTGTCACTACATTAATGGTAAATCAAAGGTTCCACTTATCGTTAAGACATTACATGCAGTTCCATGCAGCATTAAACTAAAATAAGAGCAATGGAATATGATCTGTACATGATGATTTCAATTGCAGGAGTGGCTATGAAGCCGACTATACCCAATATTTTACAATAACAATATATCAGATGACAATGCGAAAAAATGTGAAGAGGGGTCACTGTTGTGATGACCCCAGGAAGAATTATCACCTGAATCTGCAGCTCTATTCAGTTTAATAATGCTTTTATAGTGATTTTTTTAGCTCATTGTTTGGGTGTCCAGCCTGCAACTTTACTGTTTTGGTTCACTCTCAGCACTATTTGTAATATTGCGTGTATTTTTTTCACATGAAAACTACTATACCCCAAATGTTTGCTCAAGATAAAATGGTTGTTTACAAAGCTGCATCAGGAGAAAATAAAATGTATATTACAGGTCAAAAGTTTTAGAGCACGCTCGTTTTTCCAGTTTTTATTGAAATTTAAGCAGTTCAAGCCCTTTGAATAACCTTAATCGGTACAAAGGTAGGCGGCGATTCCCTCATGATACCCTTTGCGTCGCCTGCTGCTGGTTGCTGGGTGCACAGACCAGGCAATGACAACAGTCCAAAATCTGACTGAAACACAAACAAAAGTCCCACAGATGATGCAGAACATTCATACTGTTAAAAAAGAGAGCTTTAGAGAAAAGTTCAAACACTGACTACTTTCTCACCTCTGCACAAGCTGATCAGTCACAATGTGAATTGGGTCTGAAGTGTTGCATTGTTGATTTTGGAAAGTTAAGGGGAAACCTGGAGCTATTCAACCAACTGAGCCGTTTTGAAGGACCATAGTGTTAAGAGTCTACGGCCGTGCTAGACGCTCTGTGAGGTTGTTCTTAAACCAAGACTATGTAATCTTTGCTCAGCAGCAGCAACAGCAGACTCTGCAGCCACATGCGGTTAGATTTCGACCTGCAGGTGTGACTATATGGAAGATTTAATGACAAGCCACCCAGTGGTTGTTGTGATATATCAGTGTGGACCAGCTGGTGTCCAAACTGACCAACACTGCCATCCCTAAAGCCATGCCACTAGCACGGCTAAAAAAGACCCAGCTTGTAAAAATACAATAAAAGAATGGGATTTGCTTTTACCTGCAATGATTGTAGGAATTCAACAGTAGGAAGGGGACCATTAGCCGTTGATTCAGACCTTTACATTTGAGATTTATCACTGTAAAACAGCCTTCCCATCCTGCTAGTTGATAAATGGAAAGTAGTCAAATCTGCAAGGAAACATTATGTCTCACAACATATCATATGATGACAC
Source organism: Istiophorus platypterus (assembly GCA_016859345.1). NCBI lineage: Eukaryota > Metazoa > Chordata > Actinopteri > Istiophoriformes > Istiophoridae > Istiophorus > Istiophorus platypterus. The sequence continues at coordinate 8,047,544 of CM029116.1, forward strand.
TTAAAAGATTTACATCCATTTAGTACTGTTCACATGCAATTTCTAAATGTAACAATTTTTCCTTTTTAATTCTACTACCACTACCTCTATATACAAAATTGCATATTCACCAATAAGGCTTCAAATATCTCAACAGCTTTAATCTGCATTCGCAATTTCTGTGAATTTTTACTAGACAGAAATGACCATTTATTTATAAGACATATATTACAGATACAAACAGTGTGGAATCTTCTGTGTAATTCACTGGAGTCGTGAGGCCTGAACAGTCAGTCTGTAGCTGCTGTTCAATTGCATTTCTGCAGGAAAACACATTTGGGGGAGTCCAACTACTATAGAAAAAAAAACCTCTCCCGCAGATGATGTGTATCCATAGTTACCAAAGCGGTTGAAATGTGTGAGGAATAACAGGCAATGACGAAACTGTGGTGAGTTTCGTGACGCTCTCATGTTTCGTCGCCCTTATAAAGTCTCCATACACAGCCCTTGCTGACAAGGCTGCACAACGCCGTAGAACACATCAGTCCTGCTGCCACGATGCCATGCTACTCCAGGAAGGGTTTGGTAAACTGAAATGTCTTATACCCTTTGAGCTATTGATACATTTCTGTCAAATTTATTGTGCATATATATCACATGCTATTGATGTGTATTTTTTTGTATGTTTGTTTGTTTGTTTTGGTCATTGCAACAGGGTCAGAGCTTTGAGATCCTCCATATTGAAGTTATTCATCTAATCATCACAGCAAAGGCAGGTCTCAGAATTTAACTCTAGTGTATTTTGTTACACCTTAGCGATGGCTAACAACAACTCTTGACCAGCGGTTACTCCTTAATGAAGCGTTAATTACAGGCCTTTTAGTTCAGGTTTTGCTGCAATCTTCCTTTGCATCAACTTTTTCTGATCTCAACTTTTTTATGAAGGATTCCTTCTACACAACTACATCGCTACATCTTATTCATTTATACACTAATGTCTGATTGCCTGTTTTTATTCATGACTAATTCTCTGCTCATTTTGACCTATTTTAAGCTTACCATACAAATATGGTTGTGCCTTATTATAAATATTGTATTGTGTCTGTATACTTTTGTCACAATCGTTACTCTGACAGCAATGACCCTGGAGCGCTTACGGCCATTTGCATGCCCCTGCGCCATGGAGAGCTGTGCTCCACACGCAGCACAATGCACTGTATCCTCATCATTCATGGCCTCAGCTCTGTGCCCTGCATTGTTGTTCTCTCCATTTTCTTTGCATCTGCAACTAACACCTTCTATACCGAGGTAGAATATGTTCATGGAAATGTTCATCCTTCACACTTGGCAGGGTCACCTTAGGTCAGCTATTAGTCAGTTTTACTTCTTGATCATGTGCATCATCATTGCTTTCTGCTATGTTAAAATGATGAAAGTGGCCAAAGCTGCATCAGGAGAGGATAAAAAGTCAACAAGGAAAGGCCTCAGAACTGTTGCTTTTCATGGTTTCCAGCTGCTGCTGTGTCTCAGCCAGCTGTGGTGCCCATTCATAGAAGTTGCTGTACTTCAGATCAATTTGATGTTATATATTAATATCAGGTACTTTAACTACATAGTGTTTATTCTGCTCCAAGATGCCTGAGTCCTCTCATTTATGGCCTCAGAGATGAAAAGTTTTTTCGTGCACTGAAATACTATGCTCTCTGTGGCTTGTACAAGAACAACTCTCCAGATGATTTCCATTGACAAATAAAAACTATGCTTCTGCTAAAGAAATGATTGTTTGGTACATATGAATGTATCAGAATTATTGAATATCTTTTATTTAATTAACAAGTAATTGGTTGATATTCCATTTCTCACAGTTGCCTGTTATGATGCGATACATTTATCCGACGAATCCACTTTTCAACAGTTAACGTCAAATCCAGTATTTTACCATTTACGGATCATGTTGACAACATGTATCATCTGCTGAGTGAACTGGATGATCCACTTGCAGTTTGTGACACATGAAGACCTCTGGCACCTTCATCATAAGGTGTGAGAATGATCAGCTAGAGCGGATTTCTGGAATGATTTAGCTCTAAAATTACATTAAAATATATGTAGTGCTGTGAAAACCTAATTACACGGTGTTTTGTTATAATTTAATACAAGCATGTTTTTCATAGTTTGGATAACAATGCTGAATCTGGATTCTACAGAAAATGCAGGACAAATCAATAGTTTTCCAACTATTAAAAACTTTTTTTTTAATCCGTTGTGTCATCCATCTTTACTCAGAGACCAAATCAGCAGCACACAGTGTAAATAATTAATGAACCAATTAACTTAATGAGTTTCACTGGAGTTTATTTGTCATAACAGGATAGCAATGAATACACCATAACCTCACTCTTGTGATTGAGTCTAAATCCACACGGAGGAAAACAGTATCCCCTCATGATACCCTTTGCGTCGCCTGCTGCTGGTTGCTGGGTGCACAGACCAGGCAATGACAACAGTCCAAAATCTGACTGAAAAACAAACAAAAGTCCCACAGATGATGCAGAACATTCATACTGTTAAAAAAGAGAGCTTCAGAGAAAAGTTCAAACACTGACTACTTTGTCGCCTCTGCACAAGCTGATCAGTCACAATGTGAATTGGGTCTGAAGTGTTGCATTGTTGATTTTGGAAAGTTAAGGGGAAATCTGGAGCTATTCAACCAACTGAGCTGTTTTGAAGGAGCATAGTGTTAAGAGTCTACGGCCAGGCTAGAGGCTCTGTGAGGTTGTTCTTAAACCAAGACTGTGTAATCTTTGCTTAGCAGCAGCAACAGCAGACTCTGCAGCCACATGTGGTTATCACAGGATGCCGGTGCATTAGGTTCTGTTGGCTTTGAGTCCAAGTGGTCAAGGTCATCGGAAGCTGCTTGCCCCTCAGAGGCTAAAAGCTCATGTAAAAAAAAACAAAGCATATTAATTGTTCAGGCAAAAACAGTCTACTGGCAGCTAGCATTTAGCTTTACTCTGTAGTAAATGTGCCAAGTTACAATTACTCACTTAAGTCTGGTAGTCATGTACAGTATGTAAGTCAGCTCTAGAACTTGATCGCACTAATCATGAGCCAGCTACATATTGGGGGAACTAACAAGCTAACAAGCAACTGTACCAATCCACTCAACCCATGTTACATGAGATTTCAACCTGCAGGTGTGACTATATGGAAGATTTAATGACAAGCCACCCAGTGGTTGTTGTGATATATCAGTGTGGACCAACTGGTGTCCAAACTGACCAACACTGCCATCCCTAAAGCCATGCCACTAGCACGGCTAAAAAAGACCCAGCTTGTAAAAAAATACAATAAAAGAATGGGATTTTCTTCTACCTGCAATGATTGTAGGAATTCAACAGTAGGAAGGGGACCATTAGCCGTTGATTCAGACCTTTACATTTGAGATTTATCACTGGAAAACAGCCTTCCCATCCTGCTAGTTGATAAATGGAAAGTAGTCAAATCTGCAAGGAAACATTATGTCTCACAACATATCATATGATGACACTTTAAAAGATTTACATCCATTTAGTACTGTTCACATGCAATTTCTAAATGTAACAATTTTTCCTTTTCAATACTACTACCACTACCTCCATATACAAAATTGTATATTCACCAATAAGGCTTCAAATATCTCAACAGCTTTCTAATCTGCATTCGCAATTTCTGTGGAATTTTTACTAGACAGAAATGACCATTTATTTATAAGACATATATTACAGATACAAACAGTGTGGAATCTTCTGTGTAATTCGCTGGAGTCGTGAGGCCTGAACAGTCAGTCTGTAGCTGCTGTTCAATTGCATTTCTGCAGGAAAACACATTTGGGTGAGTCCAACTACTATAGAAAAAAAAAACCTCTCCCACAGATGATGTGTATCCGTAGTTACCAAAGCGGTTGAAATGTGTGAGGAATAACAGGCAATGACGAAACTGTGGTGAGTTTCGTGACGTTCCTCATGTTTCGTCGCCTTATAAAGTCTCCATACACAGCCCTTGCTGACAAGGCTGCACAACGCCGGTAGAACACATCGACCTGGTGCCACGATGCCATGCTACTCCAGGAAGGGTTTGGTAAACTGAAATGTCTTATACCTTTGAGCCATTGATACATTTCTGTCAAATGTATTGTAGATATATATATCACATGCTATTGATGTGTATTTTTTGTATGTTTGTTTGTTTGTTTTGGTCATTGCAACGGGGTCAGAGCTTTGAGATCCTCCATATTGAAGTTATTCATCTAATCACCACAGCAAAGGCAGGTCTCAGAATTTAACTCTTGTGTATTTTGTTACACCTTAGCGATGGCTAACAACAACTCTTTGACCAGTGGTTACTCCTTAATGCTGCGTTAATTACAGGCTCCTTTTTAGTTCAGGTTTTGGTTGCAATCTTCCTTTGCATCAACCTTTTCTGATCTCAACTTTTTTATGAAGGATTTCTTCTACACAACTACATCGCTACATCTTATTCGCTATACACTAATGTCTGATTGCCTGTTTTTATTCATGACTAATTTCTGCTCATTTTGACCTATTTTAAGCTTACCATGCAAATGTGGTTGTGCCTTATTATATATATTGTATTGTCTCTGTACACTTTTGTCACACCAGTTACTCTGACGGCAATGACCCTGGAGCGCTACGTGGCCATTTGCATGCCCCTGCGCCATGGAGAGCTGTGCTCCACACGCAGCACAAGGCACTGTATCCTCATCATTCATGGCCTCAGCTCTGTGCCCTGCATTGTTTTTTTCTCCATTTTCTTTGCATCTGCAACTAACACCTTCTATACCGAGGGTAGAATATGTTCTGCGGAAATGTTCATCTTTCACACTTGGCAGGGTCACCTTAGGTCAGCTATAAGTCAGTTTTACTTCTTGATCATGTGCATCATCATTGCTTTCTGCTATGTTAAAATGATGAAAGTGGCCAAAGCTGCATCAGGAGAGGATAAAAAGTCAACATGGAAAGGGCTCAGAACTGTTGCTCTTCATGGTTTCCAGCTGCTGCTGTGTCTCAGCCAGCTGTGGTGCCCATTCATAGAAGCTGCTCTACTTCAGATCAATTTGATGTTATATATTAATGTCAGGTACTTTAACTACATAGTGTTTATTCTTGCTCCAAGATGCCTGAGTCCTCTCATTTATGGCCTCAGAGATGAAAAGTTTTTTCGTGCACTGAAGAGCTATGCTCTCTGTGGTTTGTACAAGAACAACTCTCCAGATGATTTCCATTGACAAATAAAAACTATGCTTCTGCTAAAGAAATGATTGTTTGGTACATATGAATGTATCAGAATTATTGAATATCTTTTATTTAATTAACAAGTCATTGGTTGATATTCCAATTCTCACAGTTGCCTGTTATGATGCAATACATTTATTTGACGAATACACTTTTCAACAGTTAACGCCAAATCCAGTATTTTACCATTTAGGATCAATTTGACAACATGTATCATCTGCTGAGTGAACTGGATGACCCACTTGCAGTTTGTGACACATGAAGACCTCTGGCACCTTCATCATAAGGTGTGAGAATGATCAGCTAGAGCGGATTTCTGGAATGATTTAGCTCTAAAATTACATTAAATTATATGTAGTGCTGTGAAAACCTAATTACACGGTGTTTTGTTATAATTTAATACAAGCATGTTTTTCATAGTTTGATAACAATGCTGAATCTGAATTCTTACAGAAAATGCAGGACAACTTAATAGTTTTCCAACTATTAAAAACTTTTTTTTTAATCCGTTGTGTCATCCATCTTTACTCAGAGACCAAATCAGCAGGACACAGTATAAATAATTAATGAACCAATTAATTTAATGAGTTTCACTGGAGTTTATTTGTCATAACAGGATAGCAATGAATACACCATAACCTCACTCTTGTGATTGGAGTTTAAATCCACACGGAGGAAAACAGTATCCCCTCATGATACCCTTTGCGTCGCCTCCTGCTGGTTGCTGGGTGCACAGACCAGGCAATGACAACAGTCCAAAATCTGACTGAAAAAAAAACAAAAGTCCCACAGATGATGCAGAACATTCATACTGTTAAAAAAGAGAGCTTTAGAGAAAAGTTCAAACACTGACTACTTTCTCGCCTCTGCACAAGCTGATCAGTCACAATGTGAATTGGGTCTGAAGTGTTACATTGTTGATTTTGGAAAGTTAAGGGGAAATCTGGAGCTATTCAACCAACTGAGCTGTTTTGAAGGAGCATAGTGTTAAGAGTCTACGGCCATAGACGCTCTGTGAGGTTGTTCTTAAACCAAGACTGTGTAATCTTTGCTTAGCAGCAGCGACAGCAGACTCTGCAGCCACATGTGGTTATCACAGGATGCCGGTGCATTAGGTTCTGTTGGGCTTTGAGTCCAAGTGGTCAAGGTCACCGAAGCCGTTTGCCCCCAGAGGCTAAAAGCTCATGTAAAGAAAACAAAGCATATCAATTGTTCAGGCAAAAAACAGTCTACTGGCAGCTAGCATTTAGCTTTACTCTGTAGTAAATGTGCCAAGTTACAATTACTCACTTAAGTCTGGTAGTCATGTACAGTATGTAAGTCAGCTCTGGAACTTGATCATACTAATCATGAGCAGGCTACATATTGGGGGACCTAACAAGCTAACAAGCAACTGTACCAACCCACTCGACCCATGTTACATGAGATTTCGACCTGCAGGTGTGACTATATGGAAGATTTAATGACAAGCCACCCAGTGGTTGTTGTGATATATCAGTGTGGACCAACTGGTGTCCAAACTGACCAACACTGCCATCCCTAAAGCCATGCCACTAGCACGGCTAAAAAAGACCCAGCTTGTAAAAATACAATAAATGAATGGGATTTTCTTCTACCTGCAATGATTGTAGGAATTCAACAGTAGGAAGGGGACCATTAGCCGTTGATTCAGACCTTTACATTTGAGATTTATCACTGGAAAACAGCCATCCCATCCTGCTAGTCGATAAATGGAAAGTAGTCAAATCTGCAAGGAAACATTATGTCTCACAACATATCATATGATGACACTTAAAAGATTTACATCCATTTAGTACTGTTCACATGCAATTTCTAAATGTAATGTAATAATTTTATTTTTAATTCTACTACCACTACCTCCATATACAAAATTGCAAATTCACCAATAAGGCTTCAAATATCTCAACAGCTTTCTAATCTGCATTTGCAATTTCTGTGGAATTTTTACTAGACAGAAATGACCATTTATTTATAAGACATATATTACAGATACAAACAGTGTGGAATCTTCTGTGTAATTCGCTGGAGTCGTGAGGCCTGAACAATCAGTCTGTAGCTGCTGTTCAATTGCATTTCTGCAGGAAAACACATTTGGGGGAGTCCAACTACTATAGAAAAAAAAAACCTCTCCCGCAGATGATGTGTATCCGTAGTTACCAAAGCGGTTGAAATGTGTGAGGAATAACAGGCAATGACGAAACTGTGGTGAGTCTCGTGACGTTCCTCATGTTTCGGTCGCCCTTATAAAGTCTCCATACGCAGCCCTTGTTGACAAGGCTGCACAACGCTCGTTAGAACACATCGACCTGGTGCCACGATGCCATGCTACTCCAGGAAGGGTTTGGTAAACTGAAATGTCTTATACCCTTTGAGCTATTGATACATTTCTGTCAAATTTATTGTGCATATATATCACATGCTATTGATGTGTATTTTTTATTGTATTTTTGTTTGTTTGTTTTGGTCACTGCAAAGGGGTCAGAGCTTTGAGATCCTCCGTATTGAAGTTATTCATCTAATCATCACAGCAAAGGCAGGTCTCAGAATTTAACTCTTGTGTATTTTGTTACACCTTAGCGATGGCTAACAACAACTCTTTGACCAGTGGTTACTCCTTAATGCGGCGTTAGTTACAGGGTCCTTTAGTTCAGGTTTTGCTGCAATCTTCCTTTGCATCAACCTTTTTCTGATCTCAACTTTTTTTATGAAGGATTTCTTCTACACAACAACACGTTACATCTTATTCGCTTATACACTAATGTCTGATTGCCTGTATTTGCTCATGAGTAATGCTCTGCTCATTTTGAGCTATTTCCGCCTTACAATAAAAATGTGGTTGTGCCTTATTATATTCATTGTATCGTCCCAGTACACTATTGTCACACCAGTTACTCTGACGGCAATGACCCTGGAGCGCTACGTGGCCATTTGCATGCCCCTGCGCCATGGAGAGCTGTGCTCCACACGCAGCACAAGGCACTGTATCCTCATCATTCATGGCCTCAGCTCTGTGCCCTGCATTGTTATTCTCTCCATTTTCTTTGCATCTGCAACTAACACCTTCTATACCGAGGGTAAAATATGTTCTGTGAAATGTTCATCCTTCACACTTGGCAGGGTCACCTTAGGTCAGCTTTTAGGTCAGTTTACTTCTTGATCATGTGCATCATCATTGCTTTCTGCTATGTTAAAATGATGAAAGTGGCCAAAGCTGCATCAGGAGAGGATAAAAGTCAACAAGGAAAGGCCTCAGAACTGTTGCTCTTCATGGTTTCCAGCTGCTGCTGTGTCTCAGCCAGCTGTGGTGCCCATTCATAGAAGCTGCTGTACTTCAAATTAATTTTATGTTATATATTAATGTCAGGTACTTTAATTACATTACATTTCATCTTGCTCCAAGATGCCTGAGTTCTCTCATTTATGGCCTCAGAGATGAGAAGTTTTTTCTTGCACTGAAATACTATGCTCTCTGTGGTTTGTACAAGAAACTCTCATTGAATTTAAAAATATAGACAAATGTTCTAACAAAATTTTACTACCGCTCACATGGTAAATGGGAAAATTCCCACTTGACCTCTTTGGTTAGGGCTGTTGATGCATTGTAAATCTCTTTGCTAATTTTGCTGCTTATGCCATTTTTTTTTTTTTTTGTTTCACTCATAAATTGAGAAACCATCCACTGCTTATTAAAATTATTATGTTTTCACATCTTTCACTGTGCACTATTATCTGTATGAATTGCTTGTTGTATCTTTTTTACATATGGTTGAATAAAAGTTGGTTACAACAAAAATGACGTGTTTGCAATTTAAGCCCCAGTTGAAGCTGTATACTCTCTTTTCTTGTATTCTTGCATCTCTATTGGCTTGAGATGACTGGATCCGGGTACGCCGACCTCTGTGGAGTTAAAACCTGGTAAAAAATCCTATCAGGATGTCATAGTCTATGTCCTCCTAAACATGGACGCAACCACTGTCATTTTAGCCACTGTCATTATATGAATGAGTATCATTCAATCACAGCAGGTCAGCTGACCAAATTTTGAGCACCACAGCACTGCTTTCTGCACAATATTGCTCTGCCTGTCAATATTTACCTGCAATTATTATTCCTGCTAGTAACTTAAACAACATTCTTCCCCACACTGATTTTTGTTCCTCTGCATTCATTTGTTAACATGAGCTTGTCACTACATTAATGGTAAATCAAAGGTTCCACTTATCGTTAAGACATTACATGTAGTTCCATGCAGCATTAAACTAAAATAAGAGCAATGGAATATGATCTGTACATGATGATTTCCAATTGCAGGAGTGGCTAGTTCGACTATACCCAATATTTTACAATAACAATATATCAGATGACAATGCGAAAAAAAAGAAGAGGGGTCACTCGTTGTGATGACCCCAGGAAGAATTATCACCTGAATCTGCAGCTCTATTTAGTTTAATAATGCTTTTATAGTGATTTTTTTAGCTCATTGTTTGGGTGTCCAGCCTGCAACTTTACTGTTTTGGTTCACTCTCAGCACTATTTGTAATATTATGCGTATTTTTTCACATGAAAACTACTATACCCCCAAATGTTTGCTCAAGATAAAATGGTTGTTTACAAAGCTGCATCAGGAGAAAATAAAATGTATATTACAGGTCAAAAGTTTTAGAGCACGCTCGTTTTTCTAGTTTTTATTGAAATTTAAGCAGTTCAAGTCCTTTGAATAACCTTAATCGGTACAAAGGTAGGCGGTATTCCTCATGATACCCTTTGCGTCGCCTGCTGCTGGTTGCTGGGTGCACAGACCAGGCAATGACAGCAGTCCAAAATCTGACTGAAAAACAAACAAAAGTCCCACAGATGATGCAGAACATTCATACTGTTAAAAAAGAGAGCTTTAGAGAAAAGTTCAAACACTGACTACTTTCTCGCCTCTGCACAAGCTGATCAGTCACAATGTGAATTGGGTCTGAAGTGTTGCATTGTTGATTTTGGAAAGTTAAGGGGAAATCTGGAGCTATTCAACCAACTGAGCTGTTTTGAAGGAGCATAGTGTTAAGAGTCTATGGCCGTGCTAGACGCTCTGTGAGGTTGTTCTTAAACCAAGACTGTGTAATCTTTGCTTAGCAGCAGCAACAGCAGACTCTGCAGCCACATGTGGTTATCACAGGATGCCGGTGCATTAGGTTCTGTTGGGCTTTGAGTCCAAGTGGTCAAGGTCACCGGAAGCTGTTTGCCCCCAGAGGCTAAAAGCTCATGTAAAGAAAAAAAGCATATCAATTGTTCAGGCAAAAAACAGTCTACTGGCAGCTAGCATTTAGCTTTACTCTGTAGTAAATGTGCCAAGTTACAATTACTCACTTAAGTCTGGTAGTCATGTACAGTATGTAAGTCAGCTCTAGAACTTGATCGTACTAATCATGAGCAGGCTACATATTTGGGGAACTAACAAGCTAACAAGCAACTGTACCAACCCACTCAACCCATGTTACATGAGATTTCGACCTGCAGGTGTGACTATATGGAAGATTTAATGACAAGCCACCCAGTGGTTGTTGTGATATATCAGTGTGGACCAACTGGTGTCCAAACTGACCAACACTGCCATCCCTAAAGCCATGCCACTAGCACGGCTAAAAAAGACCCAGCTTGTAAAAATACAATAAATGAATGGGATTTTCTTCTACCTGCAATGATTGTAGGAATTCAACAGTAGGAAGGGACCATTAGCCGTTGATTCAGACCTTTACATTTGAGATTTATCACTGAAAACAGCCATCCCATCCTGCTAGTCGATAAATGGAAAGTAGTCAAATCTGCAAGGAAACATTATGTCTCACAACATATCATATGATGACACTTAAAAGATTTACATCCATTTAGTACTGTTCACATGCAATTTCTAAATGTAACAATTTTTTATTTTTAATTCTACTACCACTACCTCCATATACAAAATTGCAAATTCACCAATAAGGCTTCAAATATCTCAACAGCTTTCTAATCTGCATTTGCAATTTCTGTGGAATTTTTACTAGACAGAAATGACCATTTATTTATAAGACATATATTACAGATACAAACAGTGTGGAATCTTCTGTGTAATTCGCTGGAGTCGTGAGGCCTGAACAATCAGTCTGTAGCTGCTGTTCAATTGCATTTCTGCAGGAAAACACATTTGGGGGAGTCCAACTACTATAGAAAAAAAAAACCTCTCCCGCAGATGATGTGTATCCGTAGTTACCAAAGCGGTTGAAATGTGTGAGGAATAACAGGCAATGACGAAACTGTGGTGAGTCTCGTGACGTTCCTCATGTTTCGGTCGCCCTTATAAAGTCTCCATACGCAGCCCTTGTTGACAAGGCTGCACAACGCTCGTTAGAACACATCGACCTGGTGCCACGATGCCATGCTACTCCAGGAAGGGTTTGGTAAACTGAAATGTCTTATACCCTTTGAGCTATTGATACATTTCTGTCAAATTTATTGTGCATATATATCACATGCTATTGACGTGTATTTTTTATTGTATTTTTGTTTGTTTGTTTTGGTCACTGCAAAGGGGTCAGAGCTTTGAGATCCTCCATATTGAAGTTATTCATCTAATCATCACAGCAAAGGCAGGTCTCAGAATTTAACTCTTGTGTATTTTGTTACACCTTAGCGATGGCTAACAACAACTCTTTGACCAGTGGTTACTCCTTAATGCGAAGCGTTAGTTACAGGTCTTTTAGTTCAGGTTTTGTTGCAATCTTCCTTTGCATCAACCTTTTTCTGATCTCAACTTTTTTTATGAAGGATTTCTTCTACACAACAACACGTTACATCTTATTCGCTTATACACTAATGTCTGATTGCCTGTATTTGCTCATGAGTAATGCTCTGCTCATTTTGAGCTATTTCCGCCTTACAATAAAAATGTGGTTGTGCCTTATTATATTCATTGTATCGTCCCAGTACACTATTGTCACACCAGTTACTCTGACGGCAATGACCCTGGAGCGCTATGTGGCCATTTGCATGCCCCTGCGCCATGGAGAGCTGTGCTCCACACGCAGCACAAGGCACTGTATCCTCATCATTCATGGCCTCAGCTCTGTGCCCTGCATTGTTATTCTCTCCATTTTCTTTGCATCTGCAACTAACACCTTCTATACCGAGGGTAAAATATGTTCTGTGGAAATGTTCATCCTTCACACTTGGCAGGGTCACCTTAGGTCAGCTTTAGGTCAGTTTTACTTGATCATGTGCATCATCATTGCTTTCTGCTATGTTAAAATGATGAAAGTGGCCAAAGCTGCATCAGGAGAGGATAAAAGTCAACAAGGAAAGGCCTCAGAACTGTTGCTCTTCATGGTTTCCAGCTGCTGCTGTGTCTCAGCCAGCTGTGGTGCCCATTCATAGAAGCTGCTGTACTTCAAATTAATTTTATGTTATATATTAATGTCAGGTACTTTAATTACATTACATTTCATCTTGCTCCAAGATGCCTGAGTTCTCTCATTTATGGCCTCAGAGATGAGAAGTTTTTTCGTGCACTGAAATACTATGCTCTCTGTGGCTTGTACAAGAAACGTTCATTGAATTTAAAAATATACACACCGAATGTTCTAACAAAATTTTACTACCGTCCACCACATGGTAAATGGGAAAATTCCCACTTGACCTCTTTGGTTAGGGCTGTTGATGCATTGTAAATCTCTTTGCTAATTTTGCTGCTTAATGCCCATTTTTCTTTTTTTGTTTCACTCACATAAATTCGAGAAACCATCCACTGCTTATTAAAATTATTATGTTTTCACATCTTTCACTGTGCACTATTATCTGTATGAATTGCTTGTTGTATCTTTTTTACATATGGTTGAATAAAAGTTGGTTACAACAAAAAATGACGTGTTTGCAATTTAAGCCCCAGTTGAAGCTGTATACTCTCTTTTCTTGTATTCTTGCATCTCTATTGGCTTGAGATGACTGGATCCGGGTGAGTACGCTCGACCTCTGTGGAGTTAAAACCTGGTAAAAAAATCCTATCAGGATGTCATAGTCTATGTCCTCCTAAACATGGACGCAACCACTGTCATTTTAGCCACTGTCATTATATGAATGAGTATCATTCAATCACAGCAGGCCGCTGACCAAATTTTGAGCACCACAGCACTGCTTTCTGCACAATATTGCTCTGCCTGTCAATATTTACCTGCAATTATTATTCCTGCTAGTAACTTAAACAACATTCTTTCCCCACACTGATTTTTGTTCCTCTGCATTCATTTGTTAACATGAGCTTGTCACTACATTAATGGTAAATCAAAGGTTCCACTTATCGTTAAGACATTACATGCAGTTCCATGCAGCATTAAACTAAAATAAGAGCAATGGAATATGATCTGTACATGATGATTTCCAATTGCAGGAGTGGCTATGAAGCCGACTATACCCAATATTTTACAATAACAATATATCAGATGACAATGCGAAAAAAAATGTGAAGAGGGGTCACTCGTTGTGATGACCCCAGGAAGAATTATCACCTGAATCTGCAGCTCTATTCAGTTTAATAATGCTTTTATAGTGATTTTTTTAGCTCATTGTTTGGGTGTCCAGCCTGCAACTTTACTGTTTTGGTTCACTCTCAGCACTATTTGTAATATTATGCGTATTTTTTTCACATGAAAACTACTATACCCCCAAATGTTTGCTCAAGATAAAATGGTTGTTTACAAAGCTGCATCAGGAGAAAATAAAATGTATATTACAGGTCAAAAGTTTTAGAGCACGCTCGTTTTTCTAGTTTTTATTGAAATTTAAGCAGTTCAAGTCCTTTGAATAACCTTAATCGGTACAAAGGTAGGCGCATTCCTCATGATACCCTTTTATGCCGCTTGCTGCTGGTTGCTGGGTGCACAGACCAGGCAATGACAGCAGTCCAAAATCTGACTGAAAAACAAACAAAAGTCCCACAGATGATGCAGAACATTCATACTGTTAAAAAAGAGAGCTTTAGAGAAAAGTTCAAACACTGACTACTTTCTCGCCTCTGCACAAGCTGATCAGTCACAATGTGAATTGGGTCTGAAGTGTTGCATTGTTGATTTTGGAAAGTTAAGGGGAAATCTGGAGCTATTCAACCAACTGAGCTGTTTTGAAGGAGCATAGTGTTAAGAGTCTATGGCCGTGCTAGACGCTCTGTGAGGTTGTTCTTAAACCAAGACTGTGTAATCTTTGCTTAGCAGCAGCAACAGCAGACTCTGCAGCCACATGTGGTTATCACAGGATGCCGGTGCATTAGGTTCTGTTGGGCTTTGAGTCCAAGTGGTCAAGGTCACCGGAAGCCGTTTGCCCCCAGAGGCTAAAAGCTCATGTAAAGAAAACAAAGCATATCAATTGTTCAGGCAGAAAACAGTCTACTGGCAGCTAGCATTTAGCTTTACTCTGTAGTAAATGTGCCAAGTTACAATTACTCACTTAAGTCTGGTAGTCATGTACAGTATGTAAGTCAGCTCTAGAACTTGATCGTACTAATCATGAGCCGGCTAAATATTGGGGGAACTAAAAAGCTAACAAGCAATTGTACCAACCCACTCAACCCATGTTACATGAGATTTCAACCTGCAGGTGTGACTATATGGAAGATTTAATGACAAGCCACCCAGTGGTTGTTGTGATATATCAGTGTGGACCAGCTGGTGTCCAAACTGACCAACACTGCCATCCCTAAAGCCATGCCACTAGCACGGCTAAAAAAGACCCAGCTTGTAAAAATACAATAAAAGAATGGGATTTTCTTCTACCTGCAATGATTGTAGGAATTCAACAGTAGGAAGGGGACCATTAGCCGTTGATTCAGACCTTTACATTTGAGATTTATCACTGGAAAACAGCCTTCCCATCCTGCTAGTTGATAAATGGAAAGTAGTCAAATCTGCAAGGAAACATTATGTCTCACAACATATCATATGATGACACTTAAAAGATTTACATCCATTTAGTACTGTTCACATGCAATTTCTAAATGTAACAATTTTTCCTTTTCAATACCACTACCACTATCTCCATATACAAAATTGCATATTCACCAATAAGGCTTCAAATATCTCAACAGCTTTCTAATCTGCATTTGCAATTTTCTTTTTTTTGCAATTGCATTTGAAATGACCATTTATTTATAAGACATATATTACAGATACAAACAGTGTGGAATCTTCTGTGTAATTCACTGGAGTCGTGAGGCCTGAACAGTCAGTCTGTAGCTGCTGTTCAATTGCATTTCTGCAGGAAAACACATTTGGGGGAGTCCAACTACTATAGAAAAAAAAAACCTCTCCCGCAGATGATGTGTATCCGTAGTTACCAAAGCGGTTGAAATGTGTGAGGAATAACAGGCAATGACGAAACTGTGGTGAGTTTCGTGACGTTCCTCATGTTTCGGTCGCCCTTATAAAGTCTCCATACACAGCCCTTGCTGACAAGGCTGCACAACGCTCGGTAGAACACATCAGTCCTGGTGCCACGATGCCATGCTACTCCAGGAAGGGTTTGGTAAACTGAAATGTCTTATACCCTTTGAGCTATTGATACATTTCTGTCAAATTTATTGTGCATATATATCACATGCTATTGATGTGTATTTTTTTGTATTTTTGTTTGTTTGTTTTGGTCATTGCAACGGGGTCAGAGCTTTGAGATCCTCCATATTGAAGTTATTCATCTAATCATCACAACAAAGGCAGGTCTCAGAATTTAACTCTTGTGTATTTTGTTACACCTTAGCAATGGCTAACAACAACTCTTTGACCAGTGGTTACTCCTTAATGCGAAGCGTTAGTTACAGGCTAATATTAGTTCAGGTTTTGGTTGCAGTCTTCCTTTGCATCAACCTTTTTCTGATCTCAACTTTTTTTATGAAGGATTTCTTCTACACAACTACACGTTACATCTTATTCACTTATACACTAATGTCTGATTGCCTGTTTTTATTCATGACTAATTCTCTGCTCATTTTGACCTATTTTAAGCTTACCATACAAATGTGGTTGTGCCTTATTATATATATTGTATTGTCTCTGTACACTCTTGTCACACCAGTTACTCTGACAGCAATGACCCTGGAGCGCTACGTGGCCATTTGCATGCCCCTGCGCCATGGAGAGCTGTGCTCCACACGCAGCACAATGCACTGTATCCTCATCATTCATGGCCTCAGCTCTGTGCCCTGCATTGTTGTTCTCTCCATTTTCTTTGCATCTGCAACCAACACCTTCTATACCGAGGGTAGAATATGTTCTGCGGAAATGTTCATCCTTCACACTTGGCAGGGTCACCTTAGGTCAGCTATAAGTCAGTTTTACTTGATCATGTGCATCATCATTGCTTTCTGCTATGTTAAAATGATGAAAGTGGCCAAAGCTGCATCAGGAGAGGATAAAAAGTCAACATGGAAAGGGCTCAGAACTGTGGCTCTTCATGGTTTCCAGCTGCTGCTGTGTCTCAGCCAGCTGTGGTGCCCATTCATAGAAGTTGCTGTACTTCAGATCAATTTGATGTTATATATTAATATCAGGTACTTTAACTACATAGTGTTTATTCTTGCTCCAAGATGCCTGAGTCCTCTCATTTATGGCCTCAGAGATGAAAAGTTTTTTCGTGCACTGAAGAGCTATGCTCTCTGTGGTTTGTACAAGAACAACTCTCCAGATGATTTCCATTGACAAATAAAAACTATGCTTCTGCTAAAGAAATGATTGTTTGGTACATATGAATGTATCAGAATTATTGAATATCTATTATTTAATTAACAAGTCATTGGTTGATATTCCAATTCTCACAGTTGCCTGTTATGATGCAATACATTTATTTGACGAATACACTTTTCAACAGTTAACGTCAAATCCAGTATTTTACCATTTAGGGATCAATTTGACAACATGTATCATCTGCTGAGTGAACTGGATGATCCACTTGCAGTTTGTGACACATGAAGACCTCTGGCACCTTCATCATAAGGTGTGAGAATGATCAGCTAGAGCGGATTTCTGGAATGATTTAGCTCTAAAATTACATTAAATTATATGTAGTGCTGTGAAAACCTAATTACATGGTGTTTTGTTATAATTTAATACAAGCATGTTTTTCATAGTTTGGATAACAATGCTGAATCTGAATTCTTACAGAAAATGCAGGACAAATCAATAGTTTTCCAACTATTAAAAACTTTTTTTTTTTACCTGTTGTGTCATCCACCTTTACTCAGAGACCAAATCAGCAGCACACAGTATAAATAATTAATGAACCAATTAATTTAATGAGTTTCACTGGAGTTTATTTGTCATAACAGGATAGCAATGAATATACCATAACCTCACTCTTGTGATTGGAGTCTAAATCCACACGGAGGAAAACAGTATCCCCTCATGATACCCTTTGCGTCGCCTGCTGCTGGTTGCTGGGTGCACAGACCAGGCAATGACAACAGTCCAAAATCTGACTGAAAAACAAACAAAAGTCCCACAGATGATACAGAATAAGTCTGTCCTGTTGTGCTAAGTTTCAAAGCAGTACATCACTGACTCTTACTTTTCTTTATAAATTGGGAGCTTTTTTACAACCACTTGGCTTCATTGTCCTGTTAAACACTGTTGAAGCTAATCTTGTGTCCTATATTTGGTGATTTGTGAGCATTAATTAAGGACCTTTTTTTTACATTATAAAAAAACATATAGAGGTTATCAAAGATAAAATGTTGAGTGTAAAACACAGAGTATATCGCTATACGATATCTCTCCCAAATTAAAAACAGACAGTGTTAACCCTGTTTGTGGTGTTATACAAGAACTAGCTTGAATGAATAGGTGCCTGAACCTGTCAGAAAGTAAAAAGGGTTTACGGCTGTTCAGAGCGGCCACACTGGAAGTTAGAAAGCTGATGACTGTAGAGCCGGGGAGAAGCAATTCGCCATAATTTCAGGAGTGTAAATAGACGATGATAGAGAACAGAAGTTTAGGAGCAATTAGGACAACGTGGTCATCATAAAGTCATCATGCATAATGTTCTCCTGGAAGGCTGCACTGACCTCAGGACAGTAGAAGAACATGCCCTGTCTGTACCTATCTACATTCTTTTGATTCTATACACTTGTCACACCAATTACTCTGAGGGCAATGACCATTTGCCTGCTTCTGCGCATGTAAATGGCATCCTCGTCATTCATGGCTTCATCTGTGTCCCAATCACTGTCATTCTCTTGATCTTCTACGCATCAGCTCAGCATAGCTTGCATGCCGAACAGAGCATATGCTCCATGAGCATGTTTGTCTTTCTCCAAGGGCAGGATAATGTTAAATTAGCAGCATAACAGTGCAAAGCTGTATAGGAGAAAATAAAATGTCCACATGGAAAGGGCTCAGACCAGTGGTTCTTCATGTTTTCCAGCTGTTGCCCTGTCCCATTGAGATGTGGTGTCCATTCATAGAAACAGCTCTCCTTCAGGTTTATTTCCGCTTATTACGACCCATAGTTATGTTTCATTGATAGTCGACCTCTCCAAGATGTACGGGAAAAAGGGGTCATTGCCGGTTTAAACGGGGGGGGGGGGGCAGGGAACAATGCACTTCCTGTACCTGGTCTGCTGAAAATTAAAAGAAGAGGAGGAAATCAAAACATACAGACTTAGTCTTTACAATAAAAAGTATAGTCTAGACCTGCTCTACATGGTAAGTACCATGAGATTACATCTGTTATGATATGTTATGATAAAATTGAATTGGACGGAACTGAAGTCTATTCCTTGGTGTTAGCTGAATAAACCAACTCAACCAAGATGTTTCACCAACTTGAAAAATAACTCTATGGTCTTTTTAAAATTTTCAGATGTCGTGGACAAAGCCAGCTTATGCAATTTGTACAACTTATAAATGAGTATTTACTTCTGTGTATGGAGACGATTTCAATTCAGTAGCTGGTGCTTGGCAGACATAAGTCATAAAGTCTTTGAATGTAGCGCAGCTCATTTATGGCTTTAGATGGGAAATGCAGGATGTTATTTAATGCTTTAGGATACATCAATGTGTTTATGTTGTTGAATAGAGTGATAAAATGGATAATTTTACCATCAGTCCTGAGGTGACACATATAATACACATACTTGTAACTGATCTTTTTCTATCTGCACAACAGTCAAATATTTTCAAGCAGGAATCAAATTAAATTATAGGGATGAGAGTCATTGGTGTTGTCTTTTTTTAAGGCAGCATGCTTCTTTGCTTCATGGTATGAATATTTATCTTTGAGAAATCAGATGTTGTTTTACTTCTTTCTCTGCCAATGGGCCTGACACATTTCCTCTGCTTTCTAAGAGTCTGTCAATGGGTGTTTGCGCCACAAGCGCTAGCACTGGACCGTGGATGAATTGGCTGTGAAGAAACAGCAAATAAGTCGATACATGTATGCTATGTATTCCAAGAACTGAATGCTATTACTGTTATTATATATATATTATGTTGTTTATACCATATTGATGGTTCATGAGTTTGTAATGATGACTTTTTTTTTAAGTTCAAGTACGGTGTACATAATATAAATGGATATTAAAATTATTGCCCTTTGTGACAATATGAAACCTGTATTGAAATGGAAATATTTTACATATGTACTAAATTATATTTTTTGGTATAATTGTGAACTTCCAAATAAAGTGTGTCAACCAATTTTCTATTGTTTTTTTCAGTGCTTTAATAACACTATGTACATATGACATGGAGGAGCAGAGCAGTTCCCTGCTTGTCACCTGCTGGTGGGTTGGACAAGGTGATCAGTTCTGATCTTGACTGTGAAGCACACTTTTTCTGCATCCTGGGGTAGAGTGCAGGTATGTACTCTAAAAGGACTCATTGTTACGTTTTATGGTTAAGCGATCACCGTTGGCCATAGTAATTAAGATAGGAGCAAAAGACCTGCAGCAGTACCAGCATCAGCACCTCTGAGTCTGAGGCCATGGCTCTCACCTGGAATAACTGAAGAAATGTCATGAGAAAATTTTAAGAATTTGTCATTCAAGTGTTAATTCTAAGGGCCCAACAGCAAAATACGGTATATTCATTAGTCCTGGGCCATGAACCTTTAATATAATAAGCTTTCTTAATAAGTGTATTTTAAACACTTTGTGATGTACACTTGAATCTGTAGTCAATTATTTTATCACTATTACTTTTCCATCAACAGTAAATATCATTCCAAACAAGTAAATTGATGCTGGGCCTTGAAGTGGAGAATTGCAGCCAGGTCAGTGGTAAGTGTTTCAGTGGAGACTGGATGTACATTAGAGAAAAATTTATGCTGACATATGTAGGTAGAACCAAATGAACTGAGCATTCGTTGGCCTGGCTCCACACCTGGGGAAATCTGGCCTTTTCAAAACCCCTATAAAAGATGAAATTTGATGCTGTAAACTTTAAATGAATTTTTCTTTCATAAAAAATAAATCACATTAAAAACAAATGTTTATCAAAATGGAAATTGACCAAATATTAATCTCATTATATCTTTTGAAGAAGATTTGAATGTTTGACATGCAACATACTTGGTCGCATTTTCAAACACTGAACCTAGAACTATGTTCTGGTCTTATTTTTGACAGTGAGTCAAACATTTGTGTGTTTCCTTAGAAAACTTACTGGTTGACAGTGATTCATGCAGCGACAGATTAAGGTCATTATTGTGCAGGACTGTGCAGGGTGAAGCAGGGAAAAAGTGCACTAGCAGGGTGGGTAGAGTCCCATATCATGCAGAGGGCCTTTTTTCCACACCTGGTGCTGTAAAAGTCACTGATGGTGAGTAGCCTGTTGCCAACGATCCTCTCTTCAGTCTTTACCAACTGCTGCAGTGCCTGTCTGTCTTCAGCAGAACAGTTACCGGACCACACTGTGACGCAGGAAGTGAGGATGCTCTCCACCACACACCTGTAGAAGGAAATAACAATTCTGCAATCTCCACTTCCTGCCTCTGCTTGGACTCATGGCCAGGACCTTGTAGCCATGAGTCCGAGCAGAGGCAAGGTTTGTGGGATTAAGGTGGTAAAGGCAGAAGTAACATAGGAGGCCCTGCTCTCCATGTGAGTGAGGACCAGGTGAACCACAGATCAGACAGCATCTGAAGTGGAGTGGTATGTGCCTAAAAAGCACCATAAAGAAGGCTGTGAAAGACCAACCTGTAACGTAATGTATGAAAAAACACATGTACATTATAAATACGATATATTACATTATACATTCAAGATTCTTCTATAACTTGGTTTACAAGCGTGGTGCCACTATTGTAATTGTGGCTTGTTTATTGGTCTACACATAAGTCCTGAGGGAGACTAGAAGAAAGTCGGCAAGGAGGAGAGGTGTGGTGAACCAAGTTTCTTTGCTGTTACTCTGCCTGCATTCTAATGGCTCCTATAAAGTCTCCATGCACAATCCTCTCTCAGGGCACAACAAAGATCTTAAGGTTCATCTCTCACATATCTGCCACAATGTGTGCCACTGCAGGGAGGATTTGGTAAACTGCTGTATGTAAATCATTATCTTAGCACTGCAGAAAGGCTTGACCTTAACTTTTGTTACTTTCATTTGGTAATGAAAGTTTAACATTTTACAGTATTTCCGAGACTTGTGTATTGTATTAAGAAAAGTGATGGCAGATAACAGCTCACTGGCTGGTGGTGAGTTTTCGCTGCGGCCGATAAATGAACGTGTCCTTATCGTGCAGGTCTCGGTTATGATCTTTCTTTGCATCAACTTTTTGCTAATCATAACTTTTTTTACAAAGGAGTATTTCTACACAACTGCTCGCTACATCTTATTTGCTATTAATCTTCTATCTGATAGCCTGTTATTGTTCCTGACCGATATCCTGCTCATCATGACCTATTTCAGTTTTACCCTGCAAGTCTGGATATGTATCATTATCTCTGTTTTGGTAATTCTCTATACTTCAGTCACACCAGTTACTCTGACGGCAATGACCCTGGAGTGCTACGTGGCCATTTGCATGCCCCTGCGCCATGGAGAGCTGTGCTCCACACGCAGCACAATGCACTGTATCCTCATCATTCATGGCCTCAGCTCTGTGCCCTGCATTGTTGTTCTCTCCAATTTCTTTGCATCAGCCTCTCTTACCCTCTACAAACAATATCACATATGTTCAGTGGAGCTGCTTTTACTTCACTTATGGCAGTCTCATCTTAGATCAGCTTTATATCAATTCCAGTTTTTGATCATGTGCATCATCCTTGTTTTCTGCTATGTTAAAATGATGAAAGTGGCCAAAGCTGCATCAGGAGAGGATAAAAAGTCAACAAGGAAAGGCCTCAGAACTGTTGCTCTTCATGGTTTCCAGCTGCTGCTCTGTCTCATCCAGCTGTGGTGCCCATTCATAGAAGCTGCTGTACTTCAGATCAATTTGAGGTTATTTATTAATGTCAGGTACGTTAACTACATGATGTTTATTCTTGCTCCAAAATGTCTGAGTCCTCTCATTTATGGCCTCAGAGATGAAAAGTTTTTTCATGCCCTGAAAAAAATTGCTTTTATTGGCTTGTTTAAAAGAAATATTTAACAAGGAAGATTAATCACTTTCGAACACAAAAACTGCAAAATAAATAAAATTTTAAAACCAAAATCCTGAGGAAGAAATTCATCTGAGCATGTCTGCAGTTATCTTTTATGTATGCATGCAATGTTTTTTTATTTGCTTTATTTTCATTGCAATAATGAAAATTATAACATTGTTCTTTAAGTGACATTTCTCAGGCTCAACACTGTTTTTGTATTTCTTTATCAGTCCTCATTTGTGGTGACTGTTTTTCAGGATGTTGCTGGCCTTCATGTACGATTGATAGAATATTGATTAAGACCACTGTAACATTTACATGTATCAACAAATATTTTATACTGGTTGAAAGATGGATTACATTACACTGAATGTACAGAAAGTACAAAAAAAACACCTATATTTCTTTTCTATGCTGGACAATGTTCAAAGCTCCCATTGCTAAGGCGCTCAAACAGACTTGAAGGGGTCTGTCAGGCTCCTGGTCAAATGAAATTTTTTTATTTATATATATCTATTTATATAGCAAATGAGCCAGAGTTACGCCTGGGAGCTCATTTTTATCTGTTGGTTTTCACCATGGTAAACATCACGAGCTCTGGCACTGTGTCTCCTTTAACTGCTAATACCATACTTTGGTAGTGACATATAGCGCTGACAATAAGAATTGCATTTTAATGAAGTCAGTGGGTAGAACATTATTTTAATTTTCAAATACATCATGGTACAGTAAAAATAAAGGTGTTTTGGTTTAAAATTCTGAAGACCCTCATGTCAGTTTTTCAGTGAGTTAAGATTGAGATAATTGAAATTTGATGCCTTAAACTTTAAATGAATGTTTCTTTCAAAAATAAATCAAATTAAAAACAAACGATTATGAACATGGAAAATGACCAAATATTAATCTTATTATATCTTTTGAAGAAGATTTGAATGTTTGACATGCAACATACTTGGTCGCATTTTCAAACACTGAACCTAGAACTATGTTCTGGTCTTATTTTTGACAGTGAATCAAACATTTGTGTGTTTCCTGCAGCGACAGATTAAGGTCATTATTGTGCAGGACTGTGCAGGGTGAAGCAGGGAAAAAGTGCACTAGCAGGGTGGGTAGAGTCCCATATCATGCAGAGGGCCTTTTTTCCACACCTGGTGCTGTAAAAGTCACTGATGGTGAGTAGCCTGTTGCCAACGATCCTCTCTTCAGTCTTTACCAACTGCTGCAGTGCCTGTCTGTCTTCAGCAGAGCAGTTACCGGACCGCACTGTGACGCAGGAAGTGAGGATGCTCTCCACCACACACCTGTAGAAGGAAATAACAATTCTGCAATCTCCACTTCCTGCCTCTGCTTGGACTCATGGCCAGGACCTTGTAGCCATGAGTCTGAGCAGAGGCAGGGTTTGTGGGATTAAGGTGGTAAAGGCAGAAGAGAAATCCAAGAAGAGCATTCTAACATAGGAGTCCCTGCTCTCCATGTGAGTGAGGACCAGGTGAACCACAGATCAGACAGCATCTGAAGTGGAGTGGTATGTGCCTTAAAAGCACCATAAAGAAGGCTGTGAAAGACCAACCTGTAACGTAATGTATGAAAAAACACATGTACATTATAAATACGATATATTACATTATACATTCAAGATTCTTCTATAACTTGGTTTACAAGCGTGGTGCCACTATTGTAATTGTGGCTTGTTTATTGGTCTACACATAAGTCCTGAGGGAGACTAGAAGAAAGTCGGCAAGGAGGAGAGGTGTGGTGAACCAAGTTTCTTTGCTGTTACTCTGCCTGCATTCTAATGGCTCCTATAAAGTCTCCATGCACAATCCTCTCTCAGGGCACAACAAAGATCTTAAGGTTCATCTCTCACATATCTGCCACAATGTGTGCCACTGCAGGGAGGATTTGGTAAACTGCTGTATGTAAATCATTATCTTAGCACTGCAGAAAGGCTTGACCTTAACTTTTGTTACTTTCATTTGGTAATGAAAGTTTAACATTTTACAGTATTTCCGAGACTTGTGTATTGTATTAAGAAAAGTGATGGCAGATAACAGCTCACTGGCTGGTGGTGAGTTTTCGCTGCGGCCGATAAATGAACGTGTCCTTATCGTGCAGGTCTCGGTTATGATCTTTCTTTGCATCAACTTTTTGCTAATCATAACTTTTTTTACAAAGGAGTATTTCTACACAACTGCTCGCTACATCTTATTTGCTATTAATCTTCTATCTGATAGCCTGTTATTGTTCCTGACCGATATCCTGCTCATCATGACCTATTTCAGTTTTACCCTGCAAGTCTGGATATGTATCATTATCTCTGTTTTGGTAATTCTCTATACTTCAGTCACACCAGTTACTCTGACGGCAATGACCCTGGAGTGCTACGTGGCCATTTGCATGCCCCTGCGCCATGGAGAGCTGTGCTCCACACGCAGCACAATGCACTGTATCCTCATCATTCATGGCCTCAGCTCTGTGCCCTGCATTGTTGTTCTCTCCAATTTCTTTGCATCAGCCTCTCTTACCCTCTACAAACAATATCACATATGTTCAGTGGAGCTGCTTTTACTTCACTTATGGCAGTCTCATCTTAGATCAGCTTTATATCAATTCCAGTTTTTGATCATGTGCATCATCCTTGTTTTCTGCTATGTTAAAATGATGAAAGTGGCCAAAGCTGCATCAGGAGAGGATAAAAAGTCAACAAGGAAAGGCCTCAGAACTGTTGCTCTTCATGGTTTCCAGCTGCTGCTGTGTCTCAGCCAGCTGTGGTGCCCATTCATAGAAGCTGCTGTACTTCAGATCAATTTGAGGTTATTTATTAATGTCAGGTACGTTAACTACATGATGTTTATTCTTGCTCCAAAATGTCTGAGTCCTCTCATTTATGGCCTCAGAGATGAAAAGTTTTTTCATGCCCTGAAAAAAATTGCTTTTATTGGCTTGTTTAAAAGAAATATTTAACAAGGAAGATTAATCACTTTCGAACACAAAAACTGCAAAATAAATAAAATTTTAAAACCAAAATCCTGAGGAAGAAATTCATCTGAGCATGTCTGCAGTTATCTTTTATGTATGCATGCAATGTTTTTTTATTTGCTTTATTTTCATTGCAATAATGAAAATTATAACATTGTTCTTTAAGTGACATTTCTCAGGCTCAACACTGTTTTTGTATTTCTTTATCAGTCCTCATTTGTGGTGACTGTTTTTCAGGATGTTGCTGGCCTTCATGTATGATTGATATAATATTGATTAAGACCACTGTAACATTTACATGTATCAACAAATATTTTATACTGGTTGAAAGATGGATTACATTACACTGAATGTACAGAAAGTACAAAAAAAACACCTATATTTCTTTTCTATGCTGGACAATGTTCAAAGCTCCCATTGCTAAGGCGCTCAAACAGACTTGAAGGGGTCTGTCAGGCTCCTGGTCAAATGAAATTTTTTTATTTATATATATCTATTTATATAGCAAATGAGCCAGAGTTACGCCTGGGAGCTCATTTTTATCTGTTGGTTTTCACCATGGTAAACATCACGAGCTCTGGCACTGTGTCTCCTTTAACTGCTAATACCATACTTTGGTAGTGACATATAGCGCTGACAATAAGAATTGCATTTTAATGAAGTCAGTGGGTAGAACATTATTTTAATTTTCAAATACATCATGGTACAGTAAAAATAAAGGTGTTTTGGTTTAAAATTCTGAAGACCCTCATGTCAGTTTTTCAGTGAGTTAAGATTGAGATAATTGAAATTTGATGCCTTAAACTTTAAATGAATGTTTCTTTCAAAAAATAAATCAAATTAAAAACAAACGATTATGAACATGGAAAATGACCAAATATTAATCTTATTATATCTTTTGCAGAAGATTTGAATGTTTGACATGCAACATACTTGGTCGCATTTTCAAACACTGACACTAGAACTATGTTCTGGTCTTATTTTTGACAGTGAATCAAACATTTGTGTGTTTCCTGCAGCGACAGATTAAGGTCATTATTGTGCAGGACTGTGCAGGGTGAAGCAGGGAAAAAGTGCACTAGCAGGGTGGGTAGAGTCCCATATCATGCAGAGGGCCTTTTTTCCACACCTGGTGCTGTAAAAGTCACTGATGGTGAGTAGCCTGTTGCCAACGATCCTCTCTTCAGTCTTTACCAACTGCCGTAGTGCCTGTCTGTCTTCAGCAGAGCAGTTACCGGACCACACTGTGACGCAGGAAGTGAGGATGCTCTCCACCACACACCTGTAGAAGGAAATAACAATTCTGCAATCTCCACTTCCTGCCTCTGCTTGGACTCATGGCCAGGACCTTGTAGCCATGAGTCTGAGCAGAGGCAGGGTTTGTGGGATTAAGGTGGTAAAGGCAGAAGAGAAATCCAAGAAGAGCATTCTAACATAGGAGTCCCTGCTCTCCATGTGAGTGAGGACCAGGTGAACCACAGATCAGACAGCATCTGAAGTGGAGTGGTATGTGCCTAAAAAGCACCATAAAGAAGGCTGTGAAAGACCAAACCTGTAACCTAATGTATGAAAAAACACATGTACATTATAAATACGATATATTACATTATACATTCAAGATTCTTCTATAACTTGGTTTACAAGCGTGGTGCCACTATTGTAATTGTGGCTTGTTTATTGGTCTACACATAAGTCCTGAGGGAGACTAGAAGAAAGTCGGCAAGGAGGAGAGGTGTGGTGAACCAAGTTTCTTTGCTGTTACTCTGCCTGCATTCTAATGGCTCCTATAAAGTCTCCATGCACAATCCTCTCTCAGGGCACAACAAAGATCTTAAGGTTCATCTCTCACATATCTGCCACAATGTGTGCCACTGCAGGGAGGATTTGGTAAACTGCTGTATGTAAATCATTATCGTAGCACTGCAGAAAAGCTTGACCTTAACTTTTGTTACTTTCATTTGGTAATGAAAGTTTAACATTTTACAGTATTTCCGAGACTTGTGTATTGTATTAAGAAAAGTGATGGCAGATAACAGCTCACTGGCTGGTGATGAGTTTTCGCTGCGGCCGATAAATGACCGTGTCCTTATCGTGCAGGTCTCGGTTATGATCTTTCTTTGCATCAACTTTTTGCTAATCATAACTTTTTTTACAAAGGAGTATTTCTACACAACTGCTCGCTACATCTTATTTGCTGTTAGTCTTCTGTCTGATAGCCTGTTATTATTCCTGACCGATATCCTGCTCATCATGACCTATTTCAGTTTTACCCTGCAGGTCTGGATATGTATCATTATCTCTGTTTTGGTAACTCTGTATGCTTCAGTCACACCAGTTACTCTGACGGCAATGACCCTGGAGCGCTACGTGGCCATTTGCATGCCCCTGCGCCATGGAGAGCTGTGCTCCACACGCAGCACAATGCACTGTATCCTCATCATTCATGGCCTCAGCTCTGTGCCCTGCATTGTTATTCTCTCCAATTTCTTTGCATCAGCCTCTCTTACCCTCTACAAACAATATCACATATGTTCAGCAGAGGTGCTTTTACTTCACATATGGCAGTCTCATCTTAGATCAGCTTTATATCAATTCCAGTTTTTGATCATGTGCATCATCCTTGTTTTCTGCTATGTTAAAATAATGAAAGTGGCCAAAGCTGCATCAGGAGAGGATAAAAAGTCAACATGGAAAGGCCTCATAACTGTGGCTCTTCATGGTTTCCAGCTGCTGCTCTGTCTCAGCCAGCTGTGGTGCCCATTCATAGAAGCTGCTGTGCTTCAGATCAATTTGAGGTTATATATTAATGTCAGGTACTTTAACTACATAATGTTTTATCTTGTTCCAAGATGTCTGAGTCCTCTCATTTATGGCCTCAGAGATGAAAAGTTTTTTTATGCCCTGAAAAAAATTGCTTTTATTGGCTTGTTTAAAAGAAATATTTAACAAGGAAGATTAATCACTTTCGAACACATAAACTGCAAAATAAATAAAATTTTAAAACCAAAATCCTGAGGAAGAAATTCATCTGAGCATGTCTGCAGTTATCTTTTATGTATGCATGCAATGTTTTTTTATTTGCTTTATTTTCATTGCAATAATGAAAATTATAACATTGTTCTTTAAGTGACATTTCTCAGGCTCAACACTGTTTTTGTATTTCTTTATCAGTCCTCATTTGTGGTGACTGTTTTTCAGGATGTTGCTGGCCTTCATGTATGATTGATAGAATATTGATTAAGACCACTGTAACATTTACATGTATCAACAAATATTTTATACTGGTTGAAAGATGGATTACATTACACTGAATGTACAGAAAGTACAAAAAAAACACCTATATTTCTTTTCTATGCTGGACAATGTTCAAAGCTCCCATTGCTAAGGCGCTCAAACAGACTTGAAGGGGTCTGTCAGGCTCCTGGTCAAATGAAATTTTTTTATTTATATATATCTATTTATACAGCAAATGAGCCAGAGTTATGCCTGGGAGCTCATTTTTATCTGTTGGTTTTCACCATGGTAAACATCACGAGCTCTGGCACTGTGTCTCCTTTAACTGCTAATACCATACTTTGGTAGTGACATATAGCGCTGACAATAAGAATTGCATTTTAATGAAGTCAGTGGGTAGAACATTATTTTAATTTTCAAATACATCATGGTACAGTAAAAATAAAGGTGTTTTGGTTTAAAATTCTGAAGACCCTCATGTCAGTTTTTCAGTGAGTTAAGATTGAGATAATTGAAATTTGATGCCTTAAACTTTAAATGAATGTTTCTTTCAAAAAATAAATCAAATTAAAAACAAACGATTATGAACATGGAAAATGACCAAATATTAATCTTATTATATCTTTTGCAGAAGATTTGAATGTTTGACATGCAACATACTTGGTCGCATTTTCAAACACTGAACCTAGAACTATGTTCTGGTCTTATTTTTGACAGTGAATAAAGCATTTGTGTGTTTCCTGCAGCGACAGATTAAGGTCATTATTGTGCAGGACTGTGCAGGGTGAAGCAGGGAAAAAGTGCACTAGCAGGGTGGGTAGAGTCCCATATCATGCAGAGGGCCTTTTTTCCACACCTGGTGCTGTAAAAGTCACTGATGGTGAGTAGCCTGTTGCCAACGATCCTCTCTTCAGTCTTTACCAACTGCCGTAGTGCCTGTCTGTCTTCAGCAGAGCAGTTACCGGACCGCACTGTGACGCAGGAAGTGAGGATGCTCTCCACCACACACCTGTAGAAGGAAATAACAATTCTGCAATCTCCACTTCCTGCCTCTGCTTGGACTCATGGCCAGGACCTTGTAGCCATGAGTCCGAGCAGAGGCAGGGTTTGTGGGATTAAGGTGGTAAAGGCAGAAGTAACATAGGAGTCCCTGCTCTCCATGTGAGTGAGGACCAGGTGAACCACAGATCAGACAGCATCTGAAGTGGAGTGGTATGTGCCTAAAAAGCACCATAAAGAAGGCTGTGAAAGACCAACCTGTAACCTAATGTATGAAAAAACACATGTACATTATAAATACGATATATTACATTATACATTCAAGATTCTTCTATAACTTGGTTTACAAGTGAGGTGCCACTATTGTAATTGTGGCTTGTTTATTGGTCTACACATAAGTCCTGAGGGAGACTAGAAGAAAGTCGGCAAGGAGGAGAGGTGTGGTGAACCAAGTTTCTTTGCTGTTACTCTGCCTGCATTCTAATGGCTCCTATAAAGTCTCCATGCACAATCCTCTCTCAGGGCACAACAAAGATCTTAAGGTTCATCTCTCACATATCTGCCACAATGTGTGCCACTGCAGGGAGGATTTGGTAAACTGCTGTATTTAAATCATTATCTTAGCACTGCAGAAAAGCTTGACCTTAACTTTTGTTACTTTCATTTGGTAATGAAAGTTTAACATTTTACAGTATTTCCGAGACTTGTGTATTGTATTAAGAAAAGTGATGGCAGATAACAGCTCACTGGCTGGTGATGAGTTTTCGCTGCGGCCGATAAATGAACGTTTCCTTATTGTGCAGGTCTCGGTTATGATCTGTCTTTGCATCAACTTTTTGCTAATCATAACTTTTTTTACAAAGGAGTATTTCTACACAACTGCTCGCTACATCTTATTTGCTGTTACATTACTGTCTGATAGCCTGTTATTGTTCCTGTCCGATATCCTGCTCATCATGACCTATTTCAGTTTTACCCTGCAAGTCTGGATATGTGTCATTATCTCCGTTTTGGTAATTCTCTATACTTCAGTCACACCAGTTACTCTGACGGCAATGACCCTGGAGCGCTACGTGGCCATTTGCATGCCCCTGCGCCATGGAGAGCTGTGCTCCACACGCAGCACAATGCACTGTATCCTCATCATTCATGGCCTCAGCTCTGTGCCCTGCATTGTTATTCTCTCCATTTTCTTTGAATCAGCCTCTCGTAGCCTCTACAAACAATATCACATATGTTCAGTGGAGCTGCTTTTACTTCACATATGGCAGTCTCATCTTAGATCAGCTTTATATCAATTCCAGTTTTTGATCATGTGCATCATCCTTGTTTTCTGCTATGTTAAAATAATGAAAGTGGCCAAAGCTGCATCAGGAGAGGATAAAAAGTCAACAAGGAAAGGCCTCAGAACTGTTGCTCTTCATGGTTTCCAGCTGCTGCTCTGTCTCATCCAGCTGTGGTGCCCATTCATAGAAGCTGCTGTACTTCAGATCAATTTGAGGTTATATATTAATGTCAGGTACTTTACCTACATAATGTTTTATCTTGTTCCAAGATGTCTGAGTCCTCTCATTTATGGCCTCAGAGATGAAAAGTTTTTTCATGCCCTGAAAAAAATTGCTTTTATTGGCTTGTTTAAAAGAAATATTTAACAAGGAAGATTAATCACTTTCGAACACATAAACTGCAAAATAAATAAAATTTTAAAACCAAAATCCTGAGGAAGAAATTCAACTGAGCATGTCTGCAGTTATCTTTTATGTATGCATGCAATGTTTTTTTTCTATTTGCTTTATTTTCATTGCAATCATGAAAATTATAACATTGCTTTTTAAGTGACATTTCTCGGGCTCAACACTGTTTTTGTATTTCTTTATCAGTCCTCATTTGTGGTGACTGTTTTTCAGGATGTTGCTGGCCTTCATGTATGATTGATATAATATTGATTAAGACCACTGTAACATTTACATGTATCAACAAATATTTTATACTGGTTGAAAGATGGATTACATTACACTGAATGTACAGAAAGTACAAAAAAAACACCTATTTTTTATATTTCTTTTCTATGCTGGACAATGTTCAAAGCTCCCATTGCTGAGGCGCTCAAACAGTCTTGAAGGGGTCTGTCAGGCTAAACAAGGACACCTATCAGGCATAAGTGTCTCACTGTGTAGAAGAGACAGGGATCATTCTTTCAGGTGCAAGGTAACGTTAGGCTTGAGCTAAACATTGCTTTCCTAGCTTGGAAAATAAAAATGAAAATATCATTACATATTTTCAAATTCACTGAATTGTTTATTAATTATTAAACTAATGAAAAATTCTTGCACTTGCACAATTTTCAGTGTGTAAACCTTTTGATTGAGCAACAAATTGGTCAGGATTTAAAAATGGAATAACATCGAATTGAATTTACCAAAATGGTCTTATTGACACAGATACCAGGTATTTGTGTCCATATCAGACCAACGTCCGATATAATCAGCAAATTTAGTTGGTTGAAAAAATAATGCAATGGAAAAAATGGTGGGTCTTCTTTTTCTCTAAGGCTCCATCAATGACTGATTATAAAACTTATTTTGTTTCATAAGCCTTAATTATTCTTATGAGCACAAGGAAGTACCACTCCTCCAATGAATTACCCATTACCTTTTTTTACCTGAGCTTTATTAATCATTAGAAAGCAGATTCTGCTGCCTATTGTATTAGGTCCCAATGTTCTCACTGCTGGAGAAGGAGAAGACCAAGACTGACGGTCGTCCCCTTCTGAATGGAGCGCTATGCCACACACACACAAGGGATTCTCCCCAAATGAGATGATATCAAACATCATTGAAAGGACATAAAAAATTATATCCCAGACTCCTTTGTGCACGTAGTTGTAAGACATCCGTCCAGCCACTTTCCTTGAACCCAGCACACAGAAAGCAAACCACCATTTTCCAACCCAGAAGCATGGCCTTGGCTTGAAGATGCTAAATCTCATCCCAGCCATTTTACACTCAGATGCAAACCACCCCAGTGCATGCAGGAGGTCATGGGCTGATGAAGCCAACAGAACCAAATTGCAAAAAGCAACAAGGGGATTCTGATGTCCCCAAACCAAACACACTCCTCTCCCCAGCAGCACTTTGAGATCCTTTCCATGAAAACCATAAACACGATCTGTGATCAGGGACAACCAAAGCAGAGGCTGAACACCCAATGGAAATGTGTTTGACATCCTGCTAAGAATATAACACAGCTATGTATATGATAACTTTCCTGTCATTCAAAATTTGTGGTTAAAAAACTTTTTTAAAAACAGGCCCTAGACAGATTAGATAATAACATTCTATTGGAAGCAAATATGAATGAGCACAACTTCTAAGCTCATTTTAGAATCTTTGCAAAACTTAATCTATCCAAATATGGACAGCCAATGAGGGAGACTGTAGCTGTAACTGGCAATGATGACACTGGTAAGTGAAGTTTCATTTGTTGTTATTTTCAGATGCTCTAGTCTTTAAAGTCATTGTGCACAGCCCTCCCTCCTCAGAAGGTTGCACAAAGCTCAGTAGAAGACAGCACTCTTTGGGACAGGGTCCAGTGAACTGTTGAATTTAACACAGCATCGTACCACTTCAGAAAAGTTTGACAGACTTTTATGATTTTGTATAAAGAATTGAATTGTCTATTGACGGATATACTTGCTCATCACACTTAGATGGACCTTTGGCAGTGGCTCTAACTCCTTTGTGATACTGTAAAAAACAGATATATGGCAGATAACAACTCACTGGTTGGTGGTGAGACTTTGCAACAACCAGTCAGCGACCGTATCATTATTGTTCAGATCCTGGTGGCGATCTTTCTTTGCATCAACTTGTTGCTCATTGTAACCTTTTTCAGAAAGGAGTATTTCTACAAAACTGCTCGCTACATCTTATTTGCTGTTACATTACTGTCTGATAGCCTATTATTGTTCCTGTCTGATATCCTGCTCATCATGACCAGTTTTCAATTTACTATTCAGGTTTGGCTATGTATTATTATCTCTGTTTTGGTAATTCTGTATACTTCAGTCACACCAGTTACTCTGACGGCAATGACCCTGGAGCGCTACGTGGCCATTTGCATGCCCCTGCGCCATGGAGAGCTGTGCTCCACACGCAGCACAATGCACTGTATCCTCATCATTCATGGCCTCAGCTCTGTGCGCTGCATTATTGTTCTTTTCACCTTCTTTGCATCAGCCTCTCGTAGCTTTTACATGCAAGAAAAGATGTGCTCTGTGGAGATATTCATTTTGTACAGATGGCAGAATTATCTCAGGTCAGCTGTAGATCAGCTTTACTTCTTGATTTTGTTTATGGCAATTGTGTTTTCCTATATTAAAATAATGAAAGTGGCCAAAGCTGCATCAGGAGAGGATAAAAAGTCAACAAGGAAAGGCCTCAGAACTGTGGCTCTTCATGCTTTCCAGCTGCTGCTCTGTCTCATCCAGCTGTGGTGCCCATTCATAGAAGCTGCTGTATTTAATTTTGAGATTAATTTGAGTTTATACAAATATGTAAGGTACTTTAACTACATAACGTTTATTCTTGCTCCAAGATGCCTGAGTCCTCTCATTTATGGCCTCAGAGACGAAAAGTTTTGTCTGGCACTGAAAAATTATGCTTTTGGCTTGTACAGGAGAAATATCATTTGACATGTTACAGTAATAACTTGATTATAATTGTGAAATATTTTATGTTTTCTGCGTTATGCAAAAACTTGAAATGGAATTGGAATATTATCAATACACAAATGAGAGGTCACAGTCTACTCTTGATGGTTTCTGGCTCATCTTTTTTAATATGTGCAAGAGAGGCACATTATTACAACTGAAAGACTAAGAATGAAGGACACCTCCTTTTTCATTTAGATAAAATATGAATAGAGTATATGGTTTCTGTTTGGAAATCAAGCTAGATATATTAATAGACTGAAACCTGAGTTATAATTCCACAACACAATGCTTGGTAGATTGTATCTAAACCATAAAGTATCCAACAGTACATCACTTCATTTGGAAATAAAATTCTTAATATAGCAATATCAGGTATCAGCCCACTAAAACATGTACAAATGTATGAACATATGCTTGTATTGGCTCGCACTTGTACAAATACACTTTATATTACAGATTGAACAAATTGGCCGACAGTATCTCAAAGTTCCCAAACAGTGTGTCATTTCCTTTTAAACCGACGTGGTAATTGCATCTGTATGACATTAAAGAAATAATGCACCACTAAATTCTTCCAAATCATATTCTCTGCCTACTTTAAAAGACAATTGTAAATTTTAAAAAAGTAAACACGTGCCTTAAATAAGGTCACTTACACATATTTGGTTGATGTGTTCAGGTATTCTATGCCTCCAATTCTGTTTTTCCAAATCAAATTTCTGAATTTCCGTTTGTCTCAGGTGTATAGAATTGACATTGACAGATGACAATGGTAGTAGATATTGTTAGACTGAGCCACTTATATAAATACTCTTTAGACAGTTTGTAGAAGCTTTTGTAATTGTTAGAAGAGTGTTAAGAGATTATTTATTTAAATAATCTTGAAACTAGAATCAAATCACAATTTAGATGAAAGTGTGTTAGATATGATGAAGAGTGACTGTTTCATCATCCATTTTTCTATTGTGCAAAACATCAGTAAGACAGGAGATTTTGTGAAAGCAGATTTGAAAACAATTTGCTTCACTTTCTGCATTTAATGTAAACTGACAAATATGGCCAAAGTTAGATTTAACTAAAGAGCTTGATGCTACAGCAATTTGTGTAACTATCAAGAACATAAATAGCTTCTCAGTGACAACCACACAAATTCACAAATTTTAAAGGGGTTTAATTTTTGTGTGAAGCAGGATTGTCAAATAAAACAACGGTTGGAGATGGAACTTTTGAAATAATGTTAGCTATGGTGAAAGAGATTCCCTGAGTCTGAGGATGCGGCTTCGGGGGAAAAGGAAAGAGGACCAGAGAGGAAATGTGAACAAACTTGCACAACAAATAATCTTGAGAAGTCACAAGCACGACAATAGTAATGTTGAGGACACACAGAGACACAGAGAGAGAGAGACAAAACAGAAATGTGAGATCAAAATTAGTTGTATGTGTAAATAAACAGCTGATATTTTCAGTTTGATTACACATGTGGCAAATGCATAAGCAGAATTATACATATATATATATATATATATATATATGCAGTTTGTATGATCCATGTTTGTATCCATCCACATATCCATTATTCCAGTTAATGATTAGAGAGTCTTACAATTTGCAGGGATGAATTAGTAACCCAAATGTTTTAAGCAAAGTGGAAATCATGAGAATATTTCACTTAGATATATAAACTTAACAAGGGGGTTTCTCTCGTAGAGCAACAACATATTTCCTTGCTCTACCCGGGTATAAAATTTAGAGAACAGAATGAAAATAAATGAATAAAAATAAAAGAGATTCCTTGCAGGGTTCATAATTCAGTGCGAGATGCCCAAGATCAATGGCGGCAGTCTCGACATAGTCTGCAGGGCCGAAGATTAGGATCTCAGTCTTATCCTTGTTTAGCTGAGGGAAGCTTTTTACCATCCGGGATTTAACATCCTCAGAGCAATTCAGAGGGAAGTTGACATTGCATGGATCACCAGGTTTCTGCAAGAGGTACAGCTGGGTGTCACCTGTGTAACAATGACGGAGGATATCATATTTTTTAACCCAAGACCCAGAAAGAGGCATGTATATGGGTATAAAATAGGGCCTTATATAGAGCCTTGTTCTATGCCACGCAAGGTGGGTGCAAAAGAAGACGACACATTGTCAGTTCTAACTGATCTGTCCTTGAGGTAGGAGACAAACCACCATAGAGGCCTGTCTGTGATTGATGACAAGATGCTTAAGGTGGTCAAAGATGATGGAGTGATCAGTTGTGTCGACAGCAGTGGCGAGACTTAGTCTTGGCTATGTAGTCTAAAGACAAGAACAAATCACAGGTCACGTTCAGGAGAGCTGATTCCTATAGAATAGTATGATAATATTATAGACTCCTATATTAATGGCACAGACAACATTAAACAAGTTGAAGACATGACAAGTTGAATCATTTGTCTTCTGCATGTTCAGTGAACACGCCCTATTCACCACAATCACCCTTCTTTCCAGTGAATGAAGGAACGTAAACATGCTAAACACTGCAAATGCACAGCAGTAGTCTCAAACTCTGTAAAGACATAATGTAATGTAACATTGAATAAGTCATTTGTCTTTAGGCAACCTCTCAGAGGCAGATACGATACAGCTTGCACCCCTTCTTGTTGTAATCTGTCAGTGCACGACTACTAAATCATTTAAGATTCCATGACAGGGCACCAAACAAGGACTCATCGACATATGTATTAGATTAACACAATACATATAGATTCTTTTTATTTTTTTAACTATTATGTGAACAGTGAAAAACAATGATGCAAACAATATTTTTATAAAAAGAATATCTTTGTTACAGCAAAAAAATACATTAAATAACATTTTGTTCCATTGCCGGATAAACCCCTCTGTCATAAGAAATACTGAAGATTTGATAATCTGATAATTTTCCAAAAACTCCAAAACCAGTTGACATTCACTAATCAAATGAGCAGTCTTAAATAATGATTTATGCAATATGCTATTGAAAAAAAATTACCTCTTAGCATTTTATTTAATTTCCTTTTCAAAATTTGATTTTGTCTAAATGCAAACATCATACTGTATGGGCTGAAAAAGGAAGAGAGACACGTAGTGACACAGATTCAAAGTTGAATCAATCAATAGCTCTTTTACTTTTCTTTTTTCTTTTGCTGTTTTCCAATGTCCAGTCCCTTTCTCTCAGTCCTCCCGTAGATAAGCTTCGTGCACCTCATGCTCGTCACCATCCTCTAAGGAGGCGTTATATTCAGCCATCCTTTGGATCTCCTCTACTTTAGTCTCGGCCAGCCTCTTGTCCGCCTCCGCTGACAGTTTCCGCGCCTCCTCCACCTGCGACTGGGCCACTTGAATGTTTGTCCTCACTGTGATGGATGCATGCTCAGCTCCTGGAGATGCAGAGATGCAAATATTTTATCCAATTGCTGAGAAAGTTCAAAGGTTTTCATAGTGCTTAAGTTTATAAAGTTAAGTTAAAAGATTGGACGTGGACCTCAAGAAGGCATTCCTATACACTAACTCAATTCCACTTAAATAAAGCTCTTTTGACTGACAGTTTCTCACCTCTGCACTTTCCAAAGTAAAATGTGGAAGGCAGATAAATATAATTTTAATCCTCTCATTATCCAAACAAAATAAGCACAGCATTATTCAACATGAAATCAAGCCTCATGTAATCCAGGCATACGCAGGCACATATTTTACTCACCTGAAGTGTACGCTGCCTCAGCTGCCATTTTACACAAGTTGACAGCATTGATCCAGGACGACTCAAAACGTTTGCACTCATCTAGTCTGTCACTAACCTGTCAGGTCACAGAGATGAGACAAAGTCAATATTATAAATATATCTTGTTCATGGGGGGGGGGGACTGAATGTTTTAAGTACATTTAGTTTTTTTTTGTTGTTTTGGTTTTTTTTTTTGTCAAAAACTGTTCTCCAAAGAGGGCCACACTAACTGACCTCTGCTCGCTGGCCATTGATCGCCTGCTGGAGCAAGTCCTCCTCTGCTGGGGTCAGTCTTCCCAATGAGGCCAGATACCGTCTCTGGAGAGCAATGCGTGTGTGCACAGCCTGTCAGCGAACAGAGGTAGGCGCAAGTCAGGAGCAATACAGAGCAACTTTTGAAAATGATAACCTCACGGCACTTTTTGCCTATTTGACAGAATTTCAGTGAAACATGGTTGATGACACCTGATAAGACTAATGTTACAAGTGGTACTGAGCAGATTTTTAGTTTTTTACTCCTGAATCAACCCCAAAGTCTGGATCTGTATATGTGAAAACCTATTATCAATGCAAAAACCTAAACACACTCTCTGGAGCCAGTGTCATGTCTTACAGCTATTATCCTCTTTGGATTCAAATCCTGATGATTGCACCAGGTCTATACCCATGTAGTGTGAGAACACTTTTTTTCCCCAATAATGAATTAAAACTCTCAGATTGAGGTTGGCAATAGGATATGAATAAATGAATTTACTGAAGATGAAAACATACCTTTGAATAATCTGTAAAGGCATCTATGAGAGCCAAGGTTGTCTGGGAGAGGAAAGTACTTGAACTGTCTGTAACCACTGAAGCTGCTCTTCTGACCAGGGAGTCATGAGAGAGGTTTTCCACTTGCTAAAAAACAGGGGATAAAACAGGGGTCAAATCCGTTATTTATCTCCTATTTCCTCCTTCCTGCATGTACAAAATATGAACAACAAGGGGCAACATATTCCAAATGGACACAAGTATTGTGCAGTGACACTTCACTGGCTGGTGCGTACACTATGTTGTACGCTGTCCCTTACAGGAGACTCACCCACCTGTGTAAAAGGGACAGCACAAAGCCCATGGGCAACACTTAAAGATGCGATGCTCATGTGTGCAGTGTTTGTCCACTCCCCTGACATCTGGACCCCAGGCTTCCATCTGCTGAGAAGGACACTGCTGTGGAGAAATTAGGAAAAAGAATATAGGCAGGTTATTACGGTCACAACTAAAAGTATTTCAGTTCAAAAGTTTTGCATTGCTGTCAGTTTTAATCCCAAGCTTTGAATTTGTCAGCCAAATCTTTGGCTGATGTTTAAGAAGTTATACCATAGTATAAAAACTTCAGTTTTCAACGGGCAGCACTTGACAGCAGAGATCTAGACTGTGTTCCAGCTGCATACTATAACATTTCCTGTTGTTCCTGACCAACCTTAGGGCACGGATGCAGGCTGGCCCTCTCCTGACCACAGTCTTGCTGGGCCGCAGCAGTGAAATGTCTGTCTGATTTCGCAGGAGTCCCCCAGCAGCACGGCTGGCGCACACTGAACACTGTCGAACAGCTTGCATTTTGCAGATTAATTAGATCTGCTGCACCTGATGATCGTTTTTGATATGATCTATATGTAAAACGAGTTGCTCAGGTGTTTCCAATTCTCCGCAGTATTATCTAATCTGCTGTCAAGTCACTGTTGCCCTGTCTTTGTAAAATCAGCAAAATAGTTTAGTTTGCCGGCAGAAATCTTTCCGTCTGCTAGACGACTACTGACTGTCATGTCCGGTGGGTATTTGTAAGGCCCCGGCACCATTGCATTGCGTAAAAGGCATTGATCTGTTGACTCTGCCTGCAAATGTACGTATTCGGTGTTATCTGCTGAAGCCCAGAAGAGACAGAAATTACGTATGATGCATTGGTTGTTTGACCAACACGCTTTCTCTCTCTTTCTCTCTCTCTCTCTTTTTCTCTACAGTGTGTGTGTGTGTGTGTGTGGGTGGGTGGGTGTGTGTATGAGAAAGAGGACAAGTTGGAGGTCAGGACAGAAAAAAAAAATTCTGAGTAAACGAGACCACATTTATCAGAACCTAATCAGAAAATGTGCTCTATTTTGTTTGAATTTCATGCATAAAATTAGCTCTTGCATACCTTTACAAATGAAATACAATTAACACCCCCAATTTAATTAAAAAAACAAAATTGCAAACAAAAATTGTGGCACAAATACTGACATCTGGGACCCAGAGGTACATTCAGTGCAAAAAATATTACAATCCACTTGTTCTTCAGTCAGAAATCAGAATTGTTGATGCAAACCACATGTGTGTAATACAACTGAAGTTCTGCCATATCCTATTCTGTAGATAAAGTAGATGTGGATTTTCGGTGGAGGTTCTCGGTCATCCAGGTCGTAGTAGTCGTTAAGTGCTGAAATTAAAGACAGCTGGATTTCTTTCATTGTTTTTTAAAACGTTTCACCTCTCAACCAAAAGGCTCATTTCTAAAAAAACTGCATGGCAGTCCCTTGTACATACCCCTGGTGGGGATGACCCCTGGGGAGTGGTTCTGAGGGTGGTTAAACACACCCATCATGTGAGCCGTTAGGGTCACCTTGGCCAAGGTGTGAGTCATCAGAGAGTAGTCCCCCGCCAACGTGTGATTTTAACATATCACGTGGGTCAAGGTGCGAACGGGGGCCAAAACGCCTGGGGAGGGCTCCCGGGACCACACCGTAGGTGGCTGACAACAGGTGGCTCCAACCATCACCCCCCTTCAAGGAAGGTTGTTCTCAATGGACATAGATGGCCTCCTTTACCCTTCTCTCAAACCATCTGTCCCCTCTGTCCAAAATGTGGACATTTGAATACTTGAACAATCCTCAAGTGCAAATGTACCACATTATGTTTTTACATCAAACTGTAACTTCACCCTCAGCTCTCAGCCTAACTCCACAAACTCTATAATTATATCCGATGTTAATTTATTATATTCAGTGGTGTTTAAAACACTTGCGATCTCCCCTCATGATGCTGTGTCAGGGCTGCACTGCAGCTATCTTCACCTCTTGCTTGTGTTAGTCTATTTTTGTCTTCTGTCTGGTCTTTTACGGGGGAAGCACACAGCAAGTTGCATGAGCATAGTTTTGTTTGGTGTTAGTGTTGGATGTTCTTGTCCTTAAAGTCGTCGTGCACGGGCCTTGGTAGAAGACAACACTCTTTAACCAGTGTGGATGGTTTGGTAAACCGCTTTCTTTAACACAGCAGCTGAGCAATTCAGAGAAGCTTTACACTGGAATCGACTTTTATCATTTTGTAACAAAAATCAAATCCTCTATTTGCAGGTACATTACAGAATGACATTTGTGTTTACTTAGAAAATATATTGCTGCTAACAACTCACTGGTTGGTGGTGAGTCTTTGCAACAACAGGTCAGCGACCGTGTCATTATTGTTCAGATCCTGGTGATGATTTTTGCTCACTATATCTTATTTGCTGTTACATTACTCTCTGATTGCATGAGATTATTGATAATCCATAGTCTGCTCATCTTGAGTTATTTTAGCTTCACGGTGCATGTTTGTATCACTCTGTTTCGTGTCATATTTGTACTTTATATCAACACCAGTTACTCTGACGGCAATGACCCTGGAGCGCTACGTGGCCATTTGCATGCCCCTGCGCCATGGAGAGCTGTGCTCCACATGCAGCACAAGGCACTGTATCCTCATCATTCATGGCCTCAGCATTATACCATGCATTGTTGATCTCTCCTTTTTGTTTTTGCATCATTCTCCCTTAGTTTCTACAATTCAAAATATGCGCTTTTTTTAAACTATGCCCTATTTCTGCTAATGAAACTACAATTTAACCTTGACTTAAAAAAAAATTCTTTCTTTTGTCCATTTTACATGACTGGATTTACCAAGTCTTACCAAGTGCTGCTAATCTGTGCTGCAAACAACTAAGATACAAATCACTTTTGTGCACATGTTCTGGTCTGATAATAAATACTCGTGGTTGGTATTTTTTATATTAGCATGTTCTATGATTTTTTTGACTCCCCTTCACAGTTTCTCCCACACCTTGAAAGGAAGATTACGCTTCGGACAGGTTGCTAGTCTATCACAGGGTTAAAGGTGAACCCCACTGATTTTACACAGAGTCTGTTTACGGGTCTTGGCCTGTACGATTGCATATGTTAAAAAAAACACACACACATATAAAATAGTGGCATCACTTCGAGCAGCAGCAGTTTGGGGCTGGAGACAACAAGTTTGATAATAGATTTAAAAAGAATATATGCGGCTGTGATCTGACCAGACCACTGCAGACCACTCCACATCTCTTTGGGGTTAGTGGCACCAGGGTTACATTAGCTGGTACTAGAACAATGCTGCATTCTGGTCATACTATTGTAAACGTAATTTTGAGCATCCAAATGGGAAGAACTTGTCAAGTCAGCCTCAGCACTGTATTTCCGAGTCGGCAAAATCAGGACTTTTCAACACCAACCTTGTTTTCCACTTAGTGAAAAGAACTATAGATGTGTCAGCATACTGTTGGCAGAATGGCTGCAAATGCACCGCCGCTGGCAGCTACATCAAAACATAATCCAATATTAACACTAATGGAAATGATTTAGCTGTTTGGATCTGGTTTGACTTGATAACAAACTGCAAAAAATACACAACAAAAGAAGCCAATGTGAGTCAAGTTCTCTTCGTAAGGTAGGTGCCAGGTTTTAACAAGGAAGAAGAATGCCAGTAAAAAAACTGAATAAAAACGACAAAATCTCCACTGCATCGATCTCGATCCCCTTTTTAAACACCGCATGGTGAATCTGGCAGTTTTACGGAAGCGCGGAGTCACCGAGTCGCTTGTTCGTCATGTCTTCGGACTCTGGAAAGAAACCATTCAAAAACCTCTCAGGTTACTTTGACATTTTAAGCAAAGCGCCATCCAACGTCCTGAGACTGTTGCAGAGCACGTCCTCGACAGGAGCAAAACAAGCACACGCGAAAGTGAAGAGCACCTGCTGGTTGACACTAAACAGTCTCTAGTCAGCATCATGACATTGCAGTGGAGGTTTTATGGCACTTTTAACACACACGGCATTTGAGTTGT
Source organism: Istiophorus platypterus (assembly GCA_016859345.1). Taxonomy (NCBI): domain Eukaryota; kingdom Metazoa; phylum Chordata; class Actinopteri; order Istiophoriformes; family Istiophoridae; genus Istiophorus; species Istiophorus platypterus. The sequence goes on from CM029116.1 coordinate 8,091,236, forward strand.
GGCAAATTACTTTCTGTCTTTGTGTGTGTTTGTGTTTCGACCGCTCTACGATACCAGTCTTCTCATTTTTATATTCATTTCAGTTTAGTTTTATTTGACTCTTCTCTGTGTTATTCAATAATTCACTAAAACTCTCATGTCCATAGCGCCAACTCATAACAAGACGTTATCTCAGGGCGCTTTTCATATAGAGCAGGTCTAGAACGTACTCTTTACAATAATATTTACAGAGACCCAATATTCCCCCTATGAGCAAGCACTTGGGGTCACCGGCAAGGAAAAAAAGCTCCTTTTGACAGGTAGAAACCTGGAGCAGAACCTTGAATCTCTTAATACCAAAAATTTGGCAAGAGCATTCAGTTTTTCTGAGAGGCTGCAAATAAGTTATTTGCTGAGGTTGCATCCACTGGGGTTCAAGAGCAGAAAGTTTGTTTTGGACACGGATTTTGGTCCAATCCCCTGCAGTCCTGATTACTGACGCAGAGCTTGTGTAAAGAGCTGACGAGCCCCAGTGAGCTGCTCTCAGAAGAGTCAACTTGTTTGCCAAACAAATGGAAACTTCAGGTTGCACAATTAGACTCAGGAGCTTTACGTTAATAATCAGCCAGTCTGTTAATTACTAAACAGGGGATATGGGGCTCGTTCTCTAATGGTGCTCCAGAGATACCAGGCAGTACAGTACCTCACTGCAGTGCTGCACATGTGAGTCATTTATACTACAGAAACATTTCTTTAAGCGTTTAATCATCTTCTTGAAAAACAATACCGACATTACGCCAGGAAGTTCCCTTTCTACTGTGATTGCGGACATCAGTACCGTTGTGTAAGAGTGTGACACTGGAACATTGTCAAAACAGATTAAACAGCAGATGCTGTTTTTGCAAAATGTCACCAGGTTTGCTTCGGATCAGTGTTTTTCAAAGTCTACAGTCCGTTCAAACCTGAGACCCATGGCGGCAGTATGTCTTTGCTGACACAGACAATTTAAATGACACATTTTGTATGACCGAATTCGTATTAATCGTGGTGGAGCTATGAGTTATGACGTTCCAAATATTTGGCACTCCACATCGCAAAAGTTTCATCTACTGGTTTGTTTTGGTTTTATTTTTTTAATTCATCTAAAGGGTTTTTAAAGAAAAAAAATCAGCATCAAGCAAAAAGAAGCATCAAGCAACGTGATTGTTTATTAGCCAGTTTTGAGTTTTAAAAAAAAAGGTAAAATAGAACCTCACGAATCCAAGATTGCAGTTTATATTTTGCACATTTTCTAGTTTTTCTAACCCAGAGCAATGTATAGGTATAAATGGTAAATTAAGCATGATTCCAGGAGATTTAGAATCAGTTAAACAAGTACAAATGTACACCCCTGAAATGTACAGTACTGATCTTTACACCAACGATTAACACCCCCCCCGATATATGTTCAACCACACAGCCAAACGTCCTTTAACCCTTTGAACCATTGTCCTGCCATGTACCTGACAATAACCCATGTTGTTTATGTGTCTGAAGTGTATCTTCACCATCCATATGTATCAGTGGTCTATTGATGGTGAAGTCCTCCTCACAGTATACTCATACACATATCAGATTGCAGAGAATTCTGGGTAAATGAAGACCCTTCTCCGTTTCACTGCACGATTTGAAATGTGGACAGGGTCTATATTTTTGACAATTTTCTCCCAGCAGGCCTGTGTTTCAAGCACTGCTGCGGCACAGAATGGGAAAGCGCCGCCGAGGCTGGTTTCTGTCGTCATCCAAGCATGGAAAACTTTAACATAATAAAGTCATGCAATAAATACCATGACACGAAGATGTCGATGGATCAAACATGGCTAATCTTTAATCTTTACTGAGGAATTATTTTGATGAAAAGTAGGGTATGTGGGAGGGTATAAAATCCCAGAGCTGAGACGCTGTGTCGTCCTACCGGGGCTCAGTACCTCTGAAAGTGTTTAATTAGTCCAACTGAGATTAGGCCCCGGGCACCTGCAATCCTGCAGCGATGGGCTCATCTCGAAAGGGACGGAACTCTGCTCACAGCGACATCTACAGCTCACGAACTGTCGTCGACACTGACTTCTGCAAACGAAGTGGGAAAAGCAGTGAGGGATGCTGCCAAAACACTTTGCTCAACAGTTCACAAACTGCATTAGACAAGACACGGCTGGAACAATTGACCCGGCTCACTTGAAAGTGCCCACTCAGCAGAATTGTCATTGTGCCAACAATCAATATGAGAGCTCCCCCTTCCATCTGGAAAAGAATCAGCTGAGTGACACTGCACTGCATCAGAAAAAAAAAATGATAGGAAAATTTGCTGCTTCTAATTTGTTTGTTCAGTTTATGCAGGAGCTATTTAATCTGCAAAACCAAGAAACCGCAACCACTTCGATGTCGTTCATTTTTAAAGAAATATATGCTCTGTTAAGCATTGCGTCTTCCTTCATGCACCAGTATAACATGTTAGGGTATCATGGTTTAGGCAGCACTGCTAGATTTTCACCCAGCTGTGCTGCTTTTTGTCATATGGATTTTGGATGTTTGATGATTGGGTGGATTGTTTTGCTTGGCTGAGGTAATTTTGCTGTGTTTACCTGACTGTTACAAGGTTTCTGCAGAGGTCCCCCACTTAAACCCTGAAACCTTAAATACCACATTGATTATAATCTAATGCCCCGTTTCACCTGCTGAAGTACGGCAGGTATTAATGAAAAGCAGTGGGAACGAGAAAGCCTAGAATTATTTATCAAGTATATATGGATTTATTGACATTTATAACATATTTTTGTCAGATTTTTCTTATACAATTGTTAATTGATGATTCAATTTAAAAAAAAAAAATATTTATTTTAAAAAATAACATTAGAGGTCTGGAACACTGGTAGATTTTCCAGCCGGTTTTTGCAAGTTGGAAGATGTAAAAATAAAGACCTTTGTAAATGTAATTGAATACATCTTAATACATTTAAAGGCCTTTTCTTTGGAGAAACCAATGTATAGAAAGTAAGTGTATCTGTCTGTCAGTCAAACACACAAGTACATTAGCCATTACATGTACAGCATCATAACAACTGCACAATTGCCTCATTTAAAACACCTGGGAATTCAAAAGGCCAATTTCAGAAAGTAGCACCAATATATTATATTTTTGGGCTTAATCTATTGGCCCATTACGCCATCTCCCCACTGAAATAGGTTGATAATGAGAAACATAATGCTTTGTGATGATAGCATGAAATTAATGTATCTCTGGAGGAATCAGGCCAGAGTAAAACATAAATGTATGAGGCCAAACACACGTGATGAGGAAAAGAACGTACCAGAGATGCTGTTCACCGAAGACAGGTTTTATGATAAGAAGAGCAGAAATCTGAACTCCTCTGACTGATGAACATATTCTTAGGTGAGTGAAATGCTCTTTTATATTTAATGTTGTATGTGCATTGTGTTACATTACAAACAAGACAAAGGATTATTTATCCTGTCTCACAGTGCTGAGGTTTTCTCTTATTTATCAAGTATTTACTAGGTTTTTCTTTTATCTGAGAGGATAGACATTCAGCTAGAATTTTGTTCTAATTTTAATTCGCTCAGACAATTAATATTCACGATTATGTATTTGTCTTATTACTCAGTATGTATATGGACATTTAATTCATGTTTTTCTTTAACAGGTGTGCTCCAGTGCAGGGCCACAAAATGCAGAATCTGACTGAACTTCCAGCAAATGCAACATCCCAAAAAAGCCTGTCCGTGATCATCAAGGTGTGTGTGGTTATCCCCTTCTTCTGCATCTTCCTGTGCTGCATTGCCGTCATGCTGCACATCTTTGCGTCCCACAGGCAGTTCCTGGACACGTCCCGTTACATCCTGTTTGCCTACATGCTGATCAACGACACCGTCCAGATTTTGTCCTCTGTGCTGCTCTTCCTCTTCGTCATGGGTCAGGTGAAGTTTGCCATTGTGTACTGTGTTCCTCTGCTGTTCATATCCACTGCCACTTTCCAGAACACACCCTTAATCCTGGCCACCATGTCGCTGGAGCGTTATGTTGCCATCATCCATCCCCTGCAACGCCCGGCCACCTGGCGCTCAGACCGCATCTGGATCATCATTCTGTCTCTCTGGTTCGTTAGCTGCATCCTCCCCGTCATCGACCACTCCATCGGAACGCGTGATCCAGCCTTGGATGTCCTCTCCACCCCTGTGCTTTGCAAAGCTACCATTGTGAACTCATCTCCAATCCAAACGCTGTTCAAAGCTGCTTTAAGTGTGCTCTTCTTTGCAGTGGTGGCTTTCATCATCTTCTTTACCTATGTGAGAATCCTGCTGGAAACCAGGAAGATGAGACAGGACAGAGCGTCCGTGAACAAAGCCATGCACACTGTGCTGCTGCACGGCTTCCAGCTGCTGCTGTGCATGTTGGCCTTCACCCACCCCATCACTGAAAGTCTCATAGTGCTGCACGTTAGCTGGCTACCGGAAGACGTGGCCTTTTTTAATTACTTCTGCTTCATGCTACTCCCGCGCTTCCTCAGTCCGCTCATCTACGGCTTTAGAGATCAGAGTCTCCGGGGCTACATCGGCAAAACATTCCTCTGCTGCTCAAACAGAGTCAAACCCTAACTCAGAGGCAAACTGCAAGACAACCTGTCTGCCCCTTGAACTGGCTGATTTAGGCGTGACTGAGCACAAATGTCAGAGGGTGTATTTACGATGTTTAAACAGGGTATCTGCTACCGGTCTTTAAAAGTCTTAAAGGATAGGTTTACGATTTTTCAAGGCTGTCTTGAAACAAAAGTCAGGCGCGCATATAAACATTGGAACAGTTTTCTCGAGCTGTGATTATGCCTCCTGAGACCCTTCCTAATGCACTTTTCATTGTAAGTGAGGGTGGACACAATGCACAGTTCTATGTAAAAATATATCTAGTTTTTGAAGCTTCGATAAGACAGTATGAGGCTTCAGCAGTCTGATTTTTTTTTTATGGTAAAATTCCCTCTAAAAAAAAATGGACCCCTGACTATTGAATTATGACTGATACGACAAACTGTGACCCCATCCTTTCAAAAGCATTGAATTCGATCTCTTCCAGAAAAAAAGGGGCCTCAGAGGGTTTAAAAAAGTCTGAGTAACAAGATCTTTTTGTATCTGATTACAGGCTCGTGCTGCAGGAGGCTGCTCAGTCAGCACCATCAGACCTGTAGCAAACACTGTCACTACGGCTGCTACAGCAGCTATCGGAAGCTCATTGTCTCATAATTGTCTAATTTTTTGTTGTTTAATTCACCTGTCAATTGTATCTGGATCCGTGTCATATTGATTGAAACAACTATATCAGTAGAAACTAGCTTTATATAATGATGGGAAGTAATGAAATAAATGTGATATAATAGTAAATTAAACTAGGCCATATTATCCCTACTGATTTTGCACCATAACTTTATGCTCAGGCCAGTATGATCATGAAACAGGTAATAAATTGTGCTCTATCTGGTATTGAAAGGGTCTTAGAAAGTCTTAATTTTAAGCTGGTGAGTCTGCAGCATTCCAGTTGGAATATTATCTGTCTTCATACATAAAGGTAGAGAACAATGATGTTACGCTCATCTGATCTAAAAATTCACAGGCTATTGAAACATTTGTCAAACTTAGAGATGAGCCATATCTAAGCTCTGGACAAGACTTCATCAGGAACTGATCAAACCTCCTGTGCCAACACTGTTAAATATAAACCAGGCAGGGCCCGTGAATCTATTCCAGCAGCATCAGCAAAGGTCACTTGGCTGCGTGAGTGAATTCAAGGCACCAGACCCTTAGTCTGGCAACTGCTCTGGGATTCAGCCCCTCATTTTCTCACTGAGCATGCAGTGCTGATCATGCAGGATTTATGATTAACTGCATGACTGAGGTGCAGGCTAGTTAATGTGTCTGACCTTCCTGTAATCCACTTTGATTAGAATTAAAATAACATAGATGAGATGTTGTCTTTCGAGTCCCCTTTGGAGACTAGCGCTAATATTTGCGTGCAAATGTTTTTGTTTATTCATTTTTGCTGTTCCCAGGTGCAAATGCATATAATTTCAAGTAGGTATATACAACCACAACATTAAATACCAGTTACGATGTTTTAATGTTGTGGCTCATGGTTGTGCAAGTGACAATGTTGATCAAAATTTGTCAAAAATGTGTTGCAGGACTGATGTTTCTTTTTTTTTTTCTTTTAAGGATACTTATTATATTGTGTAACATTATAAATATTTTTGATAAACAGTGATAAAGAATGTAACCCTGCAGGCCACTGTCTCCTTTGCAGACTCCAAATATTCAAATTAAAACCTTGATTATATGTCATTTGTATTATAATTTAAGTGTGTATAAAAGTATAAAAGTATGAAGTATAAAAGTATAATGTATAAAGACAGACTTGTATGTATAAGTGTGTCTTTTTTCACAAGAGGGAACGTGTTGTGACAGATACCTATAAACAACATAAAATACTTGTTTTCTTAGTCTTTCATTGGGCATTTTTTGTGAATTCCTGTCAGAGAGTTCATTATAAAAGCTTTTTTTTGGGGGGGGGGGTGTTATCAAAGTGGTTAAGTTGTAAATCCCTTGTATACTGGTCGTTTCTGATGCTGTGCAGCACATCACAACACATCCCGACGCCACCAGCAGTTTCATCGGGCATACATTAATAATAATAATAATTACTATTATTATAATTATAATAACCCCCCCCCCCGCAACAATAGCTTAAATATTTCCCCTCTCACAAGCGGCCTGCTTGTTGTACGGGGCTGTCGCCTGCAGGTGTCGCTGTGACTCCAAACTTCTCATCCGTGTGCACCTAACTTTTGTTTAGAAAGCGAACGATTTACCTCAGTCGCTCACTCTAACGCATAAAAATGAAATTTAAAGAAAACAACATATGAATGCATATGGTAAAAAATACGGAGAATAAATAACAACTTGAGATGAAACGTCTTATTTTTCATTAAACTGGGATGAGCGCACCAATTTAATCAGAAACAGACGCATGAAGTTGTTCGGTGTATTCCTATTATTATTATTATTACAGGGCAAATAAACCTGTAAGGAGGGGGGGGGGCAATAATGACAAACTAATTGCCCCTGTTGAATCCGGGCCACAGGCCAGTCAGTGGAAGCCGATCCCGGATCAGTGGGAGATCCGCGTGTGCACTGCAGAGACACGTCTGATCCACTCGGGCAGAGCCAGGGGCCCGGGGATCCTCGGAGCTGGTCCGGGAGAGAGCGGTGGGTGGTGGCTGGGGGCCTCACACACCGGGGTCGGTGGGAGGAAGCGGACGACCCGAGGCACGCGTGCTCCGCGCTCCGAGATGAAGCCCCTGGCGTGCGTTTACGCGGGCTGGGGTCTCCTGGCCGTGGCCGCGCTCCCCGCGTCCTCGGGGGAAATGTTCACGGCGCTGCTGGACGTGAAGCAGGCGGTCGGCGTGGAGCGCAGGCTGATCGGTTCCCTGAGGACCTACGTCGACCGGGAGCTGGAGCGGCTGGAGGACGTCAGGCGGTGGGTGACGCCGAGCGGCCCGCGGCGCGGCGGGGACGCACGGACGGTCCGAGGGATGAGCAAGCTCCGCTTTGTTTATTTGTTTGTTTGGGGTTTTTTTTACGTTTTGCTTGTATGAAAATGAATTATTCTGTAAATATGCACGCGGTTTTGTGGCTATAAAACCGCGCGCGCGAGAGAGGGAAAGAGAGAGAGAGAGAGAGAGCCAGCACCAGCTCTGATCCGCTGGTGGAGAGTTAAAGGGAAAAAACACTCTAATTCACAGCTGTGCTTTAGTTTAGCGACTGTGGTCATGAGGATGATGAGGATGATGGGGATGATGAAGATGATGATCTCACCCGGTGACCAGTCTAATAATGGCAGAGCGTGAGGATGGTGACGTGAGCACATGTGGAGGAAAATGCTGGGACGCGGTCACGTTTCTCAGATACACAGCTGGAAACCCTGCAATTAAAACTTCACGTCTTGGTGCCGGAGTCCGGACTCGGGATGTTTGACTCCACTGTTGTGGGGAAGATCACGTGATGACAGATGGCGTGTGTGTTTGTGTTTGTGTGTGTGTGTGTGTGTGTGTGTGTGTGTGTATGTTGGGGGGGGGGGGGTCCCAAAGTCGCTTCCCACCAACTTGTGTCAACATTTTCTCTCTGCAGATGAAATCACACCATGAAACCTAACACGGCTTAATTGTGGAAGCTTTTGGTTTGTGCGTGCGTGTGTGTGTGCGTGTGTATGTGTTTGTGTGTGTTTGTGTGTGCGTGTGTATGTGTTTGTGTGTGTGCGTGCGTGAGCGCGTGGACTTGGAAAATGAGTCACGTCATGCATCAGATTCATTGATCCGTTGCGACCCGACGGAAATGGAAACATCACTGAGATTCGAGGTTCGGGTTTTGTTTTGTTTTGTTTTGTTTTGTTTGTTTTGTTTTTTTTGTTTGTTTGTTTTGTTTTGTTTGTTTTGTTTTTGTTTACCCCTCGGTCTTCCGTGCATGCTCCAGGCGGCTGCAGGCTGTGTTTCCTCACGGAAGTGTAAAGGCCCGGAAGTAAAAGCAAATGAAGGGAATGAAAACAGATAGAGACATAAAGACAGATGAGGTAACTAATAGACTAAGTCCGGGGGGTCTGAGTGGTTCAAGGCTTTAAAAGGAAAAGTTCTGAGTGGTTTAATTAAAAAGACGAATCCACCTACATGTGATTCATTCTTCTGGTCTGAGAGGATCTAGACTCTGTGCTGAACCGTCCATCAGAGGTGGTGACTGTGAAAAACCTGCTTCGAAGGGAAACCTGTTGTATTTCTAAAATAGATTATTTCTTCTTAATAATACAAACTGTTGGGGCTCTATCATCTCATGTGATGGGACCTTAAGGTTATTTCTCATTATTAATCTGACAATAATTTAGTTTGGTATCATCGTGACAGTTGTTTCCTCTGTATCCGTTGGTTATTTCATTATATGAAGCAAACAGTGTATATCTAGTGTTTTATCTGCATTGAGTGCCCCTTGTAATCAGTGGGTTTCTTACTGTTTCCACCCTGATGAAGACCCTGTGAGGTCAGAACCGGTTCCACCATGAACCGGTGTACCTGCCAAAATGAAGGGTTTAGATCTAACTACTCTCCGTGCTCTGCCCGAAGGACATTTTTTCTTCTCTTTGACCCGTTTTTAGATCCTCAGTAGCACCTTCAGGCTCCCAGGGCTCACTAAGTACACGTGGGAGGGACTGAGCGCTTGGCCTCTTCTTTCCCCTTTGTAACCACAGTCTCTGCTCCTTCACGCAGCTTTTACGCCAAAGTGTCTGACCTGCACGCTGAGCTCTACAAAGGCCCCGGGACTGCGATGGCCAACCCGCTGGTGGCGTTCACCCTGATCAAGCGGCTGCATTCGGAGTGGCTGAATCTCGTGTACAGCGACGAAGCCATGGAGAACGCACAAGGTTGGCTCCCTGCCTCCCTCACAGACACATCTGGTGATGATAACTTAACACCCCCCCCACCCCCTTGTTCTCTGCCGTCGCCACCCAACCCCCTCCTGCTCCCCAGATCACCTTTTGGCCTTCTGCTGTCCAGCCCTCAGGTCCAGTTACGAGCTGGAAGAGGCCGATCTGCCCAAACTGGAAGACCTCCAGGGGGCTGCCAAAGGGCTGATGCGCCTGCAGGATGTGTATGCTCTCCAAGTGGCGAGCCTCGTGAGGGGCCGTTTCCAGAGACTCAGTAATGGGAAGCCTACTGACATCTACATACCGGCCGTCTCTGTCCCGCTCTCTGGTGACGACTGCTTTCTAGTTGGAAAGGTACACAATCCATTATTTTGCTTCCTCCCATTGTGTTTAACCTGATTCTAGTGGTGGCAGAAGTACTCAGATCCTTTATTTAAGAAAATAACACTAACAATCTGAAAATACTCCATTTCAAGTAAAAGTCCTGCGTTCAAAATCACACCTATGTAATATACAGACTTATTAACAGCAAAAATATACTTACAGCATCACTTACTTAAGTAAAAGTACGTGTTCTGCAGAAAAAAATGGCCTCTGTGACTGATTATATATCATATTGTCAGATTTTTTTACTGATCTACCTGGTTGAGGTGGAGGTTGGTGTAGCTAGGTTAGTGCAATGGTCCCCAACCTAGGAGATGAGCCCCTCCAAAAAGTCAACAGACAAATCTGGGGGGTCGTGAACTGATTAATGAAATAGAAAAGGCAAGGGGGGGGGTTCTGATACACAGATGTGTTTTCTTTTTTCTTGTTTTTCCTTTTTTGTGATCTATTGAAGAGTTTGTCAGTTTTGATCCTCAAACTATTTTTTTTTTTTAAATGAAACCACATGATAAGTTTAGAGGGCAAATTACACATTGGTGAAACTAGTAACAAGTCATTGACATCTGAAATGTGACAAAGAGCCACAACCAGATGCTGCTTTTCTCTTTAACTTCTCACGAACCAACAAGCTTGGGAACCAACCCGGGGATATATTAACATCTTAAACTGCAAAGTAACTAGCATCTATGGCTCTCAAATAAATGTATTGAAGTAGAATATTTCCACCTGAGGTGGATGTACGAAGTAACACAAAATGGAAATAGTGCAGTACAAGTACCTCAACTTCTTACTGAAGTACAGTACTTGAGCAAATATAGTTTTTACTTTCCACCACTGCTTATTTGTCAACCCTGTATTTCCTAAAATATAGCGAAGAACATGCGATGTGAGCTTGTTGGAGCGCGTGTCCCTGTTGTGCGTCACTTTCCTGCGTAGAGTAAGCTACAGTTGCTCATGTGAGCGAATGAAATGAAGAGATAATTGAAGGTGTCGCTGTGAAAACGTTCCCCTCCCCTGATTAACATCCCAGTCCAAAGGGTCTGTCAGTCATAGTTTCGGTGGGAGACCAGTACGTCAGCCTGGGAAAAAAAACAAAACTCTTCACCATTGCTCTTCACCAACCGGGAATTAATTTCATGTGGAGCTTAATATGCTTTTCAACAAGTATTAAAAAGAAAAAAAAACTTTTCCCCGCAGCAGATTCCACTGTTTATGTACAGTGGTGATGTGTAAAGGAAGGAGACTGTGTGGGAGGGATATTCTCTTGTGTGGAAAAGACATTATCTCACGCAGGAGACGCTGGGAAGCGCTTCGAGCGAGGAGCAGGACTTGCCTTCGCTTGTACTGAGGCTGAGATGGTCCGAGACAATGCTTAAAGAGGGGATGCTTCTTTTCAGGGTGTTGGCGGTAAAAATCAACAACAACAAAAAAAGAGCTGCCTGCGTGTGCTCGTTGGTGGCTGCTTAAACCACACATTCGAAAAAGAAAAGAATAACAGCAACCCAGCAGGGCGTGTTAGCAGAAACTTGTAGTTTGCCTGTTTCATTGGGAGGAATTTTAAAGCCGTTTGGAGCTTCCCACAGGCAACGGGAAGATCGGCTGATTACGACCTGCGTTTCTGTTCCTTAGGCCACTGCTGTAGAGACTGACACCTCCACGGGTTAAGGGGTGTAAGGCTGTGAGGGGGTTTGACTGATTGAGTTAGTGTGTGTGTGTGTGTGAGTGTGTTTGAGGGGGGGTGAAATGCTACCCTGGAGCTTTTTGTTTGTGTACTGTCGGGGGCTGTGGATGTAACCAGTGTTCACGACTCCCTAAATGTAGAAAAGCTGCTTAGGGTGTCCCCCGATCAACAGACGTACCTCCTCATCCAGAGTGTATGTGAATGAGGAGCCGAGAGCGCTCCACCAAATTTAGAGCTGCGCCCTTACGTCGTCGTGCTAAAACATTAAAAAAGGTCATAGCCGATGCAGCAGAACCATGCCGACCTTTTCAGTTCAGTCCAGCCGTTCTTCTTTCTTGCCGAAACCTGCCGCCTGCAATGCACCTTGAACCACCCACAATTTGCACAGTAGACCAAGAGGTTCTGGGTCGAAATGGGTAGAAAGTGAAGACCTCACTGTTACAGCACTTTCAATAATAAAGCAAGCGATTGTTACATCACATCTTGCTGCTCTCGCCAAAACTTTTATGTAATCAGGTGTTCCCATAAAGATCGATATCTTTTTATAACAAGAGAGACCTGTTTACAGCACAAGAAATATGGACAGCAGTAGGTCGAGCCAGCCACACACAAGCACATTCGAAAAGCATCATAAACAATCACTTCACATTTCGGCGTTACTCCTACCTTCCTGCAACGGAAAGTCCGGCACACCAGCCCTAATGACGTGATGGAATTGGCAGAAGAACTGATCCGATTCTGGCTGCTGCTCAAAACTAATCTTACTGCTTCTAAATGAATGCGATTCCTGATAAATCATCTCACAGGTTCTGGCAGCCATGCACGCGACATCTGGCGGACATTTGGGCCCATAGTCTAGAGGCATGTCTTTTCAAACCGCCAATGAGTAGAAACAGAGAGTAACCCAGGTGTGATTTCGCACAGGTGGCCTACGAGCAGGAAGACTACTACCACTCGGTGCAGTGGCTGGAGGAGTCGGTGCGTCTCTTCAGAGGAACGGGAGGCGAGTGGAGCCCCGAGAACGAAGGGACTTTAGAGGATGCTCTGGATCACCTGGCTTTCTCTCACTTTAAAGTAGGACACTAAGAAAAGTGAGCGTTTGTGAGACGATTTGTGGGTTGGGCTGCTCTAAATCCCTCTCGTTGTTTCAGACCGGAAACATCTCCTACGCTCTGAGTCTGTCTCAGGAGTTACTGCATCACGGTAAATCTTTCTTGTCAAATCGTACTTTGCTCTTAATCCCTCTGGTGCTGCACAGCCAGTTCCTGAAAAACCCTCTGTACAGGCTTGCGTACTTTGCCTCGGCGAACAGCGTGACTTGTCTCCCTGGCTGATCTACATGTGTTTCTTCTTCTCAGATCCAATGAACGGAAGAATTTTGCAGAATGTTGAGAAATATGAGAAGCTTCTGGTTGCTGCTAATCCGCGCAGGGGCAACGGGTTGAGGAGACCCACATCCAGTCATTTAAGAACCAGGGACACATATGAGAGACTCTGCCAGACCCAAGGCTCTCAGGTATTCATCGCAATGAGCCATTCTGGCAAAACCGTGTTAGAAAAATATATGAAAGGGATCAGGGATAAGTTAGTACAATAACCAGGGTATTCTAATATAATGGGTAATGAAATTCTGCTTTTTCAATTCATTTATTCCTTAAAGGGCCTGCGGTCGTATGCAAAAGTTTGGGCACCCCTGGGCTAATTGTGTATTCCATTCTGAAAAGAAGAAAACACGACCCCTGCAGAAAACTGAATAAAAACGAGCCGTTCGTCAAATGCTAGTGGGCTAATACTCCACTAATTTCATAAATTTAAAAAACATGAAAAAAGATTAAACTGTAGCATATTCAAGTTTAGGCGGCCTGTTAGTAACTCCACCAATATCTGTTTGCTGCAGGGTTTGTATTTACTTCTTTTCATTTCCAAAAAAAATTAAGAAAAACAAGTAATTTTGCCCAAACCTTTGCACGACTGTACCGAAAAAACAAATTTTTCAACTGTTTTTTATTTGCCATTGTACAGCTGACGTTAAGGCTAATGTTTGTAGGCCATAGCCAGCAGTGAGTTATGCCCCTGGATGTATAATGTTATAGGATGCAGCTTACAGGTATCTTATAACGTGGGAAAAATCATTATTTTCCTGCAGTTTTCTAATATTTTTTATCGATTAAATCAGATTTGGATGGTAACAAGAATCTACAGCCTTCTAGCAACCTAGGTGCAGCGGGTACTCGAGCTAAATGCTAATGTTAATGTTTATTATGTTGGTGGCCACCATCTTTAGTGTGTTATCATGCTAATATTTACTAACTGGCACCCAAAACAAAGTGCACCTTTTTGTGGATATTCAGTCATAAACCAAAGGTATTACAGAAATTAAAAAATCTGAGCTTAAGATGGCGTTGAAAAGTCAAGAGACCAATGTTATTAGGATTCATTCTCCCAGCTTCATGAATTCAGGTACCGAATTTTAATGGCAATTCATCGAGTAGCTGTTAAGCCATTTTACAAAAAAAGAGAAATGTCCGTAAAAAAAATTCATCATCAATCCGTCCAATCTTTGCTGAAATATTTCAGCTAATCCAAAGCGGTGCAGCTGGCTCGGCTCAAAAAAATATAAAAACAAAAACCCACAAAAAATAAGTCTTACATCATCATTAAACATCCCCACCTAGGTAATCAAAGATTTAGGAAAAATCCCAAGTTTCTTCCTTTATCCGAGAGTTCATCATTATCCAAGTATGTAATGGGAGTTTACTTCCCCATAAAAAAGCTTACGCGGGCACAGAAGAATGCTTGGAGTAATTGTTTGCGGATGAAAAAGGAATACAACCTTCGTTTTGACCTTGTTAATTGACTTCAGATGCCTTTTTCACCTAACAGCCAATGCATTTTGAAAATCCGAGACTATTCTGCGACCACTTCACCAACGACAACCCCGGGCTCCTGCTGCTGCCCGTAAGACGCGAGGTCCTGAGCCTGCAGCCATATGTGGTCCTGTACCACGACTTCATCACTGACACAGAGGCTGAAGACGTCAAGATGCTCGCCCAGGCAGGAGTAAGTTCCGGCCATGTGCGGTTTCCGCATAACATGAGGATGAGGAAAAAAAACATATGTGTCCAATGTGTCAGTTTTTTAGGAATCAACCCAAAAAGGTCTTGAGAAGGGTCTTGTAATCCCATTTTTTTTTTTTTTTTGTAGCGTTTTCTCAACAAACAGAGGAAATGTGGCTGTTTTTTCCAAACGTGACTCACAAAAAGTGAAGCGAAAAAGTCTTTACTCTGCCACAGCACAAGTTCAAAAAGAGTCTTGAGTTTGTTGGAATCAACAAACTGAGGAACGATGGAGGAGAATAATTTATCACTTTTCCGTTGCCATGCGAGCGCCTTAAACCTCGGTCTCACATTGAAGAATCCGGTCTTTTTGAACAGTTTCTTCCACTGTTCTGTTGCCACTTTCTGAGCACCGCTCTGACTATAAAGTTGTCATTTCACTTGTAATACAATCCCAAACGGAGATGTTTACTGTGGCCCTTACCCTGAAGTTGTAGTGCTCTGACACTTACACAAGAACTGTAATGAAGTAATCTCTTGATCTTCTTTTATTTGAATATTTCCATTTTATGTAACTCTTAGTTCTACCTTTTGATATTTCCAAGTACATTTTCCTTTTAAACTTTTCCAATCATAAACTGCATTGAAAAGGAAAATGAACTCAAAGTTGGAAAAGTGAAACTTTTTTTTTTATAGTATCAAGAGGAAGTATCACTATCAAAAGGAATTTTTTGTGAATATTACTTTTGCGTGTATTTCCCAATAATTTGCTCTGCTGTGGAGTTCTCTGGCCACCGGGGTCCAAGCCAGCCATGTACCTTTCCCTTCTGGAAAGATCCTGGACAGACTCTATGGAGGAAAGAGTTGGTCTGCTTCCAGAAAATTTAGCACGGCTTAAAGGAATGGGGGATACATTACTAGGAAAACTTGGCCGAGTGTCCCAGACTGTCCAGATTAACTCTGCCGGGCTCCACGGGTGAATATGCACTCCGCTATCGGGGATTTTTCGGCATCTATCTAAACGCAACTATCTGAAAATGAAAGTTTAATGAAAGCTACGGCGCTCACAGTATGCTGACTCACTCACTTCAGGGAATATTTGGTGGGCTACATTAAACCGCTGCCCTATAGTTTCTGTTGGCTTCTGGCATTGTTCGATGAGTTTTCCATCCTTTGCTCTGATGGAAACCCCTGCACTTATTTCATCATTATGTCAGCTTGTGGGCTGATTGAAAACAGGCCCAGGGCACGGTATTAGTTTGGAGCAGTGAGCAGTGTCTGTTAACCGTGGGCATGGTTTACATTTTGTTCTCGCCAGATCCCGGAGCCCTGGGAACCGGCGGGAACACAGGTCTGTTTCGAGTTAACAGATCCGTGGTTGTGGAGGTTTTTGTGATTAACTGATGTGTGAAATAAGTTAGGCGACTTATTTTTTTTTTTTTCAGTATTCCTCCTCTTTTGAAGTGGTGTTTTTAAGTCCTTTAGTCCTTTAGAACTGAATGAATGAAAAAAAATGTCTCTGGTGGTCATAAGGTGCATAAGATATTATCAGGGGCTTGAGCTGTAAATTAATGCATTGCCAGTTTTCCGCCCAGATCGCTGTTGCCGGTTTATGTACCCGCTGCAAATTGAAAAACACGTATGGTATGAGCAGAACGCAGTGTGAATATTCTGCTGTCCAAATGAATCAAGGAGAGGCTCAATTTTAAGAAGGGGATATTTGGTCCAAAACATCTGGATTTCCCCAGACTCTCTTCAGGACTCAGACTTCGAGGTCCACTTTAGAAAATATGCGATAAGCCCGAATGAAATTGGAAACTGTTATCTGTTTGCAAAGTAGTGTATCAAGTCTGTGCATTTTTTGCTTCCCTCTTGTTGTTTTTTAAGTCAGGAATGATCAGTTATTATCCAAAGCAAGATAGGGGGATTACCGCAGGTCCATCAACGTGGTAGTTTTTGATTATTTCTGCTTATCTGCTCTCAGTTTTCATTTGAGTCACGTCATTGGATTATGTTTTTCGGTCTTTGTCAGGGGGTGTAACTGGACTTGTTGTCCAGCTTGGCTACTGTAACAATCACAAACACAAGATGCTGTTTTCTGTCTTTGCTAACTAGTTGAGGAGGTCCGTGGTGGCAGCTGGAGAAAAACAAGCAACGGCAGACTATCGCATCAGCAAGAGGTACTAATTCCTTACAAGACTTAGTTACTTAACAGGTTGGTTTTTTATTATCAGGTTTTTATTTCCTGTCAGCATGTTCAGAGGGTTATGCCTGGTTAAGCCAGGTGCAAATCTAGTTAAACACATTTTCAGAGGTAACAACTTTAAAACCAGAAGAAAACAAGCATTCAGGTGATAGATCCCTTTATGAATATGGCTTCCTTTAGTGCATGGCTGAAGGACTCACCACACTCCGTTGTTGAGAAGCTGGATCAGAGGATCTCCATGCTCACGGGTCTGAATGTGAAGCATCCGCATGGCGAGTACCTCCAAGTGGTGAATTATGGGATCGGCGGCCATTACGAGCCGCACTTTGACCACGCTACAGTAAGCTGACTGAGAGAACTGTTACCGACACTTTTCATATTACTGTAGCTTCTGCATGTTGACTGTGATTAGGTTTGTAATAATCGCCCGCTGCTTTCTAACGTCTGTTTACATTTCCACGCAACCAGTCGCCTTCAAGCCCCGTGTTCAAGCTGAAAACCGGGAATCGAGTGGCAACCTTCATGATATATGTGAGTGGAGTCTTGCTCTGACCATCCTCTGAGCCCGTATGACCCTTGACAGAGGCCAGAGTTTTTTGGGCAGGCTCCCGTCGGTCAATCCAAAGCCTAAATTAAAGACAAAGAGGTCCGGCTTTTGCCACCAGACTTTGGAACATCCTGCCTGAGAAACTCGGACTAGATCTGTCCTCGTAGCCTAAATTACACTTTTATAGATATCCGTCATGCAACATCTGTAAACCAAATTCTAATTTTTTGTCTCTGACCATCATTATACAGTCTGCTTCTATAATTCTGCCTTTAAATTTCTCATTTGTTCTTCTTTTGTATCATTATCATTAAGAACCCAATGTGAAACCGGATAGTGATAACAACAAGTATGGCTTTTTTTTTTGTGAGCCTCTGAAAACAGTGCAGCTGTAGACAGAGTGGCTCTTCATATCGTGAGCACGTAAACACAAGGCACAACTCTGAAGGAATGTCCTTTTCCGCAGCTCAGCTCCGTGGAGGCAGGTGGGTCCACGGCCTTCATCTACGCCAACTTCAGCGCTCCTGTCGTGGAGGTAAACACGCTGCGAATGTCTAAGATTAACTAAAAGCAGCCTCCTTTGTCTTCATCTCAGAAATTTTTCACCTCACCCACATTCTCCGGCGCAGCTGTCAAAATGCTAAAAGGTCGGTTCATAGAAACATCTGCCGGAGATTATCTTCTTTTTTTTCTTTCTTTTACCACAATACTGCTGTTGTAAAGCTGGGCCTCACTGGACGACGTTGGAGCTGTTTTTGCGTTGATAACTGAGCTGGTGTGGAAGGTCAACCAGGTTATCCCTGAGGTTTAACCCTTTCACCCTTCGTTTTACGGACACCTCACTTACTTGCTGTTTATAGAAAAAATAATCAAACCGAATTCACTGATAAAATGACCTATAAAAAAACACTTACCAATCAATTCTCATGACTCAGTTCTGTCTGCGATCAGCGATTTATTAAGGATAAACTAGTAAAACAGAGAAAAATAATCCTACACTCTTACCTCTCTAGTGCCAAGGACACTCTGATTAACTATTCTCTACCTGCCTTTGACTGTTTTTGACTGAGCCTGCACATTGCATATAGTCTCATTTCTGTGTCTGTCCGTCGTCGTTACGCTGTTTCTTGTCATTTTTTTCAACTTCTTTTGACTGTTAACAGGACATTGCAGAGCATTTATGCTCAGCCAACCTACAGTGTTTAAATAAAGGTTATGTAATTAATCATTTGATAATCGATTAGTGGGGATTTGCTGCTTTTCTGATTCTTATATTCCTCTAAACTGAATATCTTCGGGTATTGGACCGTTTGTCGGACAAAACAAGATTTGATTAAATCAACGCTTTTAGAAAACTGAAAAAATGGGCATTTTTCACTACTTTCTGATAATTTATAGTCCAAATGCTTAATCTATTAACCAGGAAAAATAACCATGAAATTAATCAAGAGTGAAAATAGCCGCAACCTTAGTTTATACCAAACCATTTTTTCCTGACTTATTTGAAGTGTCTCAATTTGTCCTTTTCGTATCACAGAAAGCTGCCATCTTCTGGTGGAACCTCCACAGGAATGGCCAAGGAGACGTAGACACCCTGCACGCTGGCTGCCCCGTGCTTATTGGGGACAAATGGGGTAAGACGCAGTAGATTCGGGGGTTTGATATGATATCATATGAGGCGTGATGCGAGGACGTCATCGACAGTGGCCAAAAAACGTGATGTAAATATGAAGTTTTTAAAAAACCCACATACTTTACGGGACCTCATATTCTCTTTCAAACACATTGAGCTTTTTTTGCATTTCTACCATGTCGTGTTTCCCACTGATCCTGTTATAGAGGAGCTACTGTACCGCAGCTGGGGCACATCTTTGCTGCATTACATTTCAGACAGTTAGGGCTCTTCTTGGAACCTGAACATCTGCTGCCGGTTGGCCCGGGCCGCCAAACTCCCAACGCTGACACGTGTGTTGGGGTCCCAGTTAAACTAACAGAGGGATCATCACAAAGCAGCTGCAGAAGCATTCAGTGGCTGTGATTTCTTAGCAACCATATATAATGAAGTTTTACTTAAGTAGTGGTGGAAGAAGTATTCTGACCTTTGGTAAAAGCAACAAAACAAGTACGGAAGTTTTGCAAATAAAATGTACTTAAAGTATCAAAAGTAAACGCACCTGTTCCACAGAATAGCCACATTTAAAGTTTATTATTATGTTTTATATTATTGTATTATTATTAGTAGTAGTAGTATTAGTAGTTGTTGTGTTAATAGTAGTATTAGTATTATTGTTATTGTAGGCAGCATTTTATGTACAATCTTTGCATGCAGAGTAACTAGTAACTATAGCTGTTAAATAAATGTAGTAGAGTAAGAAGTTTAATATTTCCCTTTCAAATGTTGGTGGGTAATAGTATAATGGTGAAAAACTCTGACTACCTGAACGGGCTTAGTTACTCTCCACAATTACACTTTTCAAACACGTTTATGTGAAGGTTCAGAGGATGCAAATTTAATATCTGCTGTTTTTTTACCCGTTTTAAAATATTATATCTAAACATTGCGTGGATTTGTCTGTATGTTCCAGTGGCAAACAAATGGATCCATGAGTATGGCCAAGAGTTCCGATATCGCTGCGGCCTGAACCCTGAGGAGTGAGAGGGCTCCAACATCAGCTGGGCCCCTTCTCAGCACAAGACCCAAGCCTCTACAATCACGAGGCACGCTTGCAGGCGAAGAGAAGGAGGCAGCCAAAAAGTGAACACACAGGCAGGGGAGGCGAAAGCCGCGAAAGGGCAGCCTGCGTCTGCGATTGGAGCCCAAGGCCCCGGGGAGCCTGGAGCGTACAGCGGACTCTGCCGCGGTGGACATGGCTAGAAAAACGCCGAGAGGCGGGGGCGGAAGAGGAGTGGGGCAGTTGGCGATAGGCCCCCGGAGGCCAAATGCCCTCCTGCTCTTATGGCCAGTTCCTGCAGATGGAGAGAGGCCTCTGCCTTCGCACACTGTGCTGGTTTCACTTAAGTGCGCGAGGCTGTTTACCTCCTGCTTGCCTAAAAACTTACATCTTATGCAGCTCTTTTCCCACACTGGGCCCACTCATGGGTCTGTCGTTACAAATCAACACGGCTGAACTCTGTGCAGACTCTCAGAACATTATTTTAAAATGTGTAAATGCCAAATTTATAAAGATCCTCAGTGTGCCAGGATGGACTTTAATGAATGGATGCATGAGACATCTAAAAATATTAAGTGTGATGGTGTTGACAAAAATAAATGTCTCTTCTGGGTTTGAAAGTGTTTTACTGGATAAGTGATACCACTTCACTGAAGTGAAGAGGCTGGTACAGAACACTTGCTCTACAGGGCTGAAAAAATTACTTTATGACTCATCCACAGAGATTTTTGTTGACCCTCCTCTGTGTTCAGTCATCTCAGACCTCCAGACTGCTGTTCAGACCAGTGCTATGAATCAAAGGAACCAGTCATTGTGACTGTGCCTGTTTATCCGCCGGCTGACTGAGCGATGTGGTCATCGCCGCCCGTGGGGGACACTCTCTCGATTTGATTCGCTTAACTTAACTGTGTAATCGAACAAACGAACCGGATCTTTCAGCCTCTCGCTGGGCTGGTCATCATTAATCATGTTCCTCTGCGGCAGCCCAGCGATTGTCTGCTCCAGACCTTGTGTCCGAACTCACACAGGCAACGTCTGTGTCTGCACACCGCTCAGATACATCTCAGAGATCTGCGTCTAAGTAGGTCACAACCCGTCTTTATGCGTGATGAAAAGGGACATGCAAAGTATTAAAATTCACCGTATGAGCTGGAGGAAACAGCGGGCCTCTCAATAAGCGACTTTTTTGGGACTTCCTGCTGCTCTAGTGGCAGGGATCGGTGAAAGTGAAAAAGATGGGGAAGGAATAATAACTCTGCTTGCCCACAGCAACAGCACAAGTTTTCTCTCTCGCCACAGTGTATAAAAAAACACACACACTAGCACACAAAAAACATAAGCACAGGCCATATACTGGATACACATTGCACATTCCTGGGTGCATGCTAAACAGCAGGACTTGATTATTTACCCTGTGGCCTGGTGGTTCGGAGGACTCGGCTTTTATGAAGTTCTTTCTAATCTGTCTCACTGCAGCCATTAGTATGAGATTCGTGCCAGTAAAAAGACGCTGTTTTAGCTACATTTACAATCAAAACTTTAAGCATTTGGCACCACAAGCTTGTTTAGTTACAGAAACGGACAAAATATTGTCAACAAAATGTTTGCAACTACTTCGGCTATATGGGTAGAAACGTAAATTGTTGCTACTAGATCATTGAGAGACTTGTTTTTTCACAGGACTGTCTTAAAACCTGAAACCTTACTTTTCCCAGAATTCAAAGGGCTTAATTCTGCACACTCCCTACACACCCTCAGTGGCCCTCGCTGTTACCATGATCACCACAACAAACATGGCTTCAGAGGGACCCTGTTGCCAAGCAAGAGCATCGTCCAAACTACCTGAAAGCGTTCCCGACGAGGTCACAGTCCGACCTCGGCACATTGTCGAGTTCATACCGTGATTACGCACATTAAAGAGCAGGTTCAAGGAAGGAAGAGAGTCACTTGTCAGTTGTCAGCGAGCAGCTCTCTAGCAGTAATGGAAAGATCTGTGCTTCCCTCTGCTGGTGATGTTACAGAAGGCTGAATGGAGTTGGTGAAATGTTGAAATGTACTAAATGTATTTATGAAAATTTCTGTGGCGTTTTTATTGTAACTACTTACAGTATCACAACAGTTTATTTTGTTTTTATCTATTTCATTGTATTTCAGTGAAATTGAATTTCTCTGCAATGCTGTATGCTGTATTTTTTATTTGTCAGTAAACAATGTGGGCAAGCATAAAACTGACATTTTGTAAATAAATTATAATCGAACTTCACTAATGCAGTATTGATTTATGGTATTTTCTTTTTTTTACTTTACTGTTTTATTTTACTTACCTATTAAATCACTTTTTCAACAAATGTACCATTTGAATCCACTGAATAAAACCTAGTTTTTTAAATTTTTAGCCGATGATAATGCACTTTAAAATTACAAAAAATAAACATAAAATAGTTTTAATAAATGGGGGATAATTTTAATAATTGTTTTTTCAACTATTACATTATTTACAAACTGTATAGATGCTATATACTATAAATCTATTATGTTATAAATTAATTTTCATGAAGCTTGGGTAAAGATGGTGGTGGAAAGTACATTTATTCAAGTACTGTACTTAAGTGCAATTTTTCATTAGAGCACATATGATTATCCTATAAAATAAAATGCGTTGTTTCAGATTACAGCAGTGGTTTCCAACATTTTTGGTTTGTAATCCCATTACAGAAAAGCAGTACTTTTACTACCTGGGGCAACAGGTGTCAATGAATTTTTGGCAGGTCCACCAAACAGACAATTCTCCTCTAATCGTATCGCATGCTTTCACTTGAATAACCAACTACACACAGTTATTCATTTGTTGATTATATTTTGTATCTGCCAGGAAACTGGTAACCGAAGCTGTCGAATAAATCTGGTGGTGGTGGAATAAAAAGAAAAGTGCAATATTTTTGCCTCTGAACTGTGGTGAAGCGGATGTATAAAGCAACAGAAAATGGAAAATACTCAACTAGAATACAAGTACCTGGGTAATTAAAGTTTACAAAATGAGTCAATACATTTAATTACTTGACGCAAATGTACTGGCAAATTAGAAAATTAAGATCTTGGCAGCGATGAACCTGCCAAAATGTTAAAAAAAATCGCTGTTATCATCTAGAAGCGTTCACTCAACAAAGACAAATTATTTGTACAGTTGCTACAGAAACGTGCCCTTAAAAATAAAGATTCAACAGCTTAAAACTCCGTTTCCCATAATGCCCCCTTATGGACGCCAACGGCGGCGGAGGCGGGACAAAAGTCATCGGTCTCGGTTTTTGTTGCTCGGAAACAGTTTTGCGCGCCGCGTACGTTGGTTCGTGTTGAGCGTTTGCTTGTGTGTGCGTTTGTGCGCAGCTCCGTTAAAAGGATCGTCGGTTATCCGGGCTGTGATTATAAACCATGGCCGCCCACGGCTCGGACGCCGTTTTGACCGGGCCGTCGTTCGCCGCCCGCGTTTACTGAGGAGACGATGAGTAGAAAACAGAAGGCGGTCAGAGCTGGAAGCGGCAGAAAGAGAGGTGAACCGCCGTTAGCCGCTAGCCGCTAATGCTAATGTTTATAAAGGAGCTGTCAGTGACGCTTTAGCCTCGTATGTTAGCTTCACTCGACGGTGTCGTTCTCGGTAGATTTGTTTTCTCTCCGCCGTTTGTTTGTTTATCTTTTTTTTTTTTTCCAGCGTTGATAAAGTGCCTCGTTTTTAAAGAGCTTCACGTTTCGGAGCCGTTTTGTGGGTTTTTTCCAAAGCTGCTATAAAACCAACATCCCTGTTCCCTTAAATGAAAATACTCAAATGAAAGAAAAAGCGTAGAGGCCAGAGAATTTTTTTTCCAAAAGTTAAATTTTGATCTGTCCTAATTCTGTCACTTTAGAGATCATACAATAATCTAGCAAAGGTGCAATTATGAGGCGTGAAAGAGAGGAAATTATTTCCTCCTGCTCATAAATCCATTTCATTTTGAGACACTTTTATCAAACTCTTTCTGCTATGTCAGTTTTATCACTTCTGCATGTTCAACATCATTAATTTAAAAACTTTAACATCATCTCGATATTACATTCTGCAGAAGGTTAATAAACATTATCAAAATATAGCCCAGGCCTAGTGAACAGTACAAACTGTTATTCCGGCCAACATGGAGCTAAAACCTGCAGCCAATTCCACCTGATGACCTTTGACATAAGTATTTACTGTGTTTGCATTTTTTTTCTTGCCTTTGCTGTAATCCAAAGTGACTCTTTTGCAGTCTCCAGCGACGTGTCCCCCTCCACCAGCCTCCCTCCTCTCGTCGAGGGCCAGTTGAGATGCTTCCTGCGGGTGACGATTAACCGGGTGCTGTGGACAGTCCACAAGCCTCCGTCCGCAGCGTTCGTCAGGCTTCGCTGGTGGGGAGAGTCATCCAACGGGACACACTTCTTTCCAAGAGATGGATCGCAGCTCACCCAGAAGACCATCAAGACCACAACTCGCTTTGCCATCCGCTGTGGACCAAAGCAGTTCACCTCATATCTTACAGGTAACTAAGAGGACTAAGATACGTTTGAGTTGGCCATGCTGCAGACATATATTTTTAAATCCTCAGCTAACCTGTCATTCATTAACAGATATGGGCTCCTTGGTGCTGGAAGTTCTGACAAAATCGGATCATTTGCCAATCGCTCGGGCTCAAGTGGCTGGCATCTCCCGTCTGTCTCTGTCACAACCCATTAGTGGGTTTTATACCCTTGTGTCCCCGACATCTGAAAAGCTGGGAGAGCTACAGGTGAGTGGAAGCATGACTTCACTTCCACCTGCAAACGGCTTTTGTGGTACCTGCAAGTGATGTTTGGTATACTGATGTTTAGCACTGTATACTGACTTTATGACTCCTGCATAGACTAGCAACTCTTTGGTTAATAAGAAAACTAAATCCTATGTTTCCTCTACTTAAACTGTAAGAGTCCTTTAAATCCCCTTATTAAATTTTAATCGGTAGGTTATATGGCAGAAAACATTTATATTATAATGTAGCCAGCAAACCTAATTCCTAAGATATTCAAAACAGCTAAATTGTTTATACACAAGATGGCAGTATAGGCTAGAAACATGGGACCTACCCTAACTCACTCTGGTGTTGCCAGTTTTAGCTGCCTTTTGAAGAACCACAATGGCGAAAGTACTGATGGAGGGGTACATAAACATAAACAGTGGATTATTTGTGGTGATTTTAGGAAAAAAATTACAAATTTACACTACACTGAACTATAAGCATGCCTGTCTATTTGATATTTCACTTGAATCCTAAATATTGCCACCAAGTTTAGGGGTAGGAAACTGACAAAAAAGCATACTAGGGACTAGCAGGCAGGCTGCAAGTGGTCAGAGTAAAATAAAGAAAAAGTATGAGCAGGGGCATAGCGCAAAAATCTGGGCCCCACACATAATGTATGCAGTCTCGTGGGCCCCCTTACCTGTAGATTGCAGAACTGGAAATGTCAGCATATTTCAGTCTCTTTTCTCAATATGCTGTGTGAAGCTTTCACTTTGTTTTCATTGAGCTTTAAGAATATGATGAAAGGGTATTTATCAAGGGTTAAAACTGAACCCTGCTGTCACTCTCAAACTGAATGACTGATGTTGATATGGATAGTCATGTTAAAGTGGTAATAGGGAACTCAGAGCTCCAAACTCTGAGGACCATCCACATTTTAACTTTTACTTTCATTCCCCCAGGTTTCACTTGATTTGGAGCCTCTGACTGAAGCCTATGACAGCAGCAGCTCGGGTCTCACCACAGATGTCAGTGCTGAAGGACCACAAGTCGTCACACTGACTGTGCCCTCACAGCCCAGATCCCTCTCAGCCGGCAGCGGGAAAGAATCAGTTGGGAGCAGCAGTGGAAACACACCAAGGTTTGAAGTGGTTGATGTTGTGTTATTGCTTTCCCTAATCAAATGATTGTGTCTTGCTGTAAGAGCTCAACGGTTGTTGGTTTTAAATCTGATCCTTTTGGTTTTATGTTTGTAATAATTTCAGAGGGAAAGACCACTTATATTTCCAAAATGCCCAGAAAGACGAAGGCAAGAAAGAGTCACTGGAGAATCTGATGCCGATAACAACCAGACCTCAGAACAGTCAAGCAGCCGTGAATACTTCAAGTCAGGAGCCTTGTGGACAAAAAACTGACAATATTCTCTCAAGTTGGTTGCAGCATTATCACACATCATTTTAACTCAACGACAAATGGAAAAATTTGCCTATTTCTGAAAAAATATCTGAAATTTTTCTTTCATCTCAGTGATTTTAGAACGTGGAAACAAGCTTAGAAATGCTATGGTTGTATCAGCTTTGACATGTGACATGGATTCTGCCCCAGCTCTGAAAGATACCCCACTACCTCTCCCAAAGGACAACATCCAACCACCTTCCAAGTCAGTGTTTCAAAAGTTTGTAATAAAGGGTATTTTACTGTACAGGTTTATAACACTTTACAGTACTTTAATTTCCGTGTCTGTAGGCCTGTTCCCTCTCCATCTAGGATGTTTCTTGAAAATATCCTGCATGCTGGTTCAACTCTCAATCACTCTGATGATGCTGCTGTAGCCTCAGACTGCAGCGTAGACTGTCCTGCCGACATGGACAACAGAGCTGTGGATCTTCTCCTTGGGAGGTAACTATGTGCATTTACTTCGAAATGTGTCAGAAAATGTAAGACGTTTTTTATCCCAACATTTTTCCTCTTTTTTTTTTTATTTTCATTTTTTTTAGCTTAAACACATCTCCTCTGCCTCTCTGGGATGGAGAGGGCTTCTCCCCTGAATCTGGCCACAGCAGTATATGTGGGGATAGTGAGCTCAATGATCCACAATATGATCAAAGCCTGCTGGAAAATTTGTTCTACAAAACCCCGGTAAGTAAAGATTATCTGATGATTGAAGATCAGTGTCAGTTAACTTGATTTTCTAGCAGATGGTTCTTTAAAGTCGTTCTTGTCTTCTTTCAGATGTCAGATACCAGATTAGATGGCGCAGAGGCAGAGGGTCAAGGAACAGAGTCCTTGAATAAAAATCAGCCAAAACAGCTAGCAGGGTCTGGACCCAAGAATAGAGGAGGGTAAGGGCCTTTACATGCTTCTTAAGCCATGCTACTTGGACAGTAAAAGGTTCTTTCAGAAGCTCAGGTGTAGGGTGGGCTTTTGTTTTTTTTTTGGGGGGGGGTGGTTTTTTACCATCCATCTTTAAAGGTAGCCATTCTAAAAATAAAAAAGAACTTAATGATAGTGTGACCTTGATGTGAAAGAGTATCTCTTCACCGTAAGGAAATTGACCATGTTAATAACACACAAGGTATTAGCATAGCATATTACACGAAACATACAGTAGAAATACAATTTTTTTTTTACCTTTTATTACAATTATCCACCATATTTTGACTGTCTAGTCCAAATTCAGAGCCTCAGGAGTCTCCAGACGCTGGTGGTTTTCCTCCTGGCCTCACTGCAGAAGAGTTGACTTTGCTGAGTTCGATCCGGGTGGCAAGAGTGACCATCGACTCTCTGGCCGTACATACAGGAAGCACAACCACCACACCCAGAAAGAACTCTAGTAAAGGGAAACCTCCTCGGCCATTAACCAGCAAAAAATGGTAGGCAGAACGTATTACACTATGTTGATCTCATTTGAAAATTTCGTCGTTATGATGACTAACAAAAGCCTTTAACCTCCCCTGTCTCTCTCTCTTCTTTTTTTTCAGCACTTATTTTGTTGAGTACATGTTCCCCACGACATCCACCTCCAGTCGACATGATCGTAGTAAAGCTGGAGATGGGGAGGTGACCAGAGCTGTTTCCAGTAAAGTCACAGGAGGAGGTATGACCTGCTAGAATCTGCTTTTCTGAAACCCACCTGATTGAAAAACGCTGTCTCTGTGAGTCTGTGGTAGTTGTTTGTGCCTGTATCTGACATGTATTCTTTTTTTGTTTGTTGGTTTGTTTTTTAAGCGGTGAAGTTCCACCAGCACTCTGTGTTTCCTGTCCACTTAAGCACAGCAACAGTTAAACAGTGGTGGAAATCTGATCTTATTTTCAAGATTTACTCACGAAAGAGCAACCAAAAGAAAGTAAGTAGCTCTGGACTAAACTTTACTTGTTTTGATTAAAATGAGTAATAGTGGTTTATTAAGAGTGAGAGACTGACTTGACGAATGTATAGCCTAATGTATGGCCTCTGAAATGTGCTATTTAATTTAGCTCTGCTAAAAAATACAGCTGCTTTTATTGAGATTTTTCTGTGAAATAAAATTTCCATGAATAATAAACGAACAAACCTTTTTTCTATAGATTGTTAAGAAACACAAATCTGTATTCACTAAAACTCATGACTATATGAACTAAGGACCATGCCTTCTCGTGTTGCAGCCTGTTCCCATTGGTAAAGCAGTTCACCCACTGCGTTTTCTACTGCAGAGCAAGCAGCTCAGTCAGTCTATCGTTCTGCCTGTACAGAGCCTGGAAGGAAACAGTGAAACACAGGGGATTGGACCTCTGTTGGTAATATGCTGTTTTTTATCCTTGGAATAAATGTTTGCAAGCCTGATGCTTGTTACCCTAGTGACTGTCATATAAGTTATATCATTGTTTTCAGGTGTCACTAGAACTTTCAATTGACAGCCAAGATTTCTCCTTTGGAAAAAACAAAAACAAGCTGGCATGCAGAGACCCCTCGCCTTCACAAACTGCACCCAGTCCACAGAGAGAGACCAGCTCCAGAATTCAACTTGTTCAAAATGGCAGAGAGGAATTGCCTGCTCACTCTTTAGAAGACTCTAGGCTAAATTTTTGGGGTCCTCAGAAACCCTTGAAAGAACCCTCTCCTCATCCCGGCCCCCACACATCTCCTTATAAATCATGGAGGCAGGCGGAGGACAATCCCGAGGTCCTGCTGCATACCTTACTCATGGTACCAGATGGGAAGAATTTCAGCTGTGGGTCCATGCAGGCTCCAAATGTGTACTTGAACTGTAAACTCTTTTGGTGCGATGAGATGGCAAGATCTGTTGTCAGCTGGGGTCAGGCAAACCCTTCTTTCAACTTCACTCAGGTTAGTCCAGGAGATCAACTCTTCTAAACATATCTTAAAGTTAAATTAAGCCACAGGCACAGGGAGAAATGTGAATGCAGGATGCTATTAACACACAAGACTCTCTCTATCCTTTGAATTAGGTGACTCCTGTTGCCTTAACAACTAAGCTATTGCAGCGAATGAAGAATAATATGATGGTAATCGAGGTGTGGCAGAAAACAGGAAGCTCGGGGCAGGATCGACTCCTGGGCCTTGTTAAATTACCTCTTCACCAGTTCTACATGTCATTTAGGTAAGAGAGGGAAAGACAACGCATTTTCAGTTTAAAAAAAAAAGTATTTTTTGTGCAAAAATACAGAAGATTCACTGATTTTCTGACTTCTCATATTTAAAAATTTGTTGGTTTCCTTTGTCCTTTACGATATTGATATTGAATGTTACAACAGATTGTAATTTTTTCACCAGTTTTCGACATTATATATATGACATGATCACACAAAAAAATAACAAGCAGATTAATTGATGAAGATAATTACTTTTAGCTGCAGCCCATGAATTACAAATAGAAAGGTGATATCTGGACTAAAATACACTTGTCATAGTGAGGCTGTATGTAAAAACAGTAACCGTTCTCTCGCTCTTTTTTTTTTTTTTAATCTCCTCTCCAGGGATCCAAAGATCGCCCAGCTCCTTCTCCAGGCGCAGTACCCTGTTTTAGGGGTGGACTGCTACATGCCAGTCATTGATGTGTTCTCAGGAAGTTGTAAGGGAAACCTTAGGGTTGTTTTGGCTATGGGGGGATCAGAGCAGATAGTTGCCCTCCAGCGTTCAAGGGATGAGGAATGTGACTATTTCTCTCATCTTGTGAAACCAGTTCATCTGCTTGATCACCAGCGATATTCACCAACAAAGGTTAGTGTTGTTTTTTTTTTGCTAAATAATGCTTGCAGTTTTTCTTTTGTGTTCTGCGCATAATTGCAGGTTGATGGTTTTAGAAAAGTGTCTGGAGGATTCTGGCACAAAGTGTTTAATGAGATACAATAAAGTGCTAAAACTGTAGAGGCTTAAATTGCACATTGACATGAGTAAATGTACATGTGCTGAATGTGTGGGAAAATGTGTCAACCAAACAATGACGCGCCTTTAAACCGGTGTATGTCATCTTTCTTTCCCCAGTGAGTGGGCAAGGAGAAAAACACATGTTAACTGTGCTGATAAAATGATAAATAATATACGAAGTCCCTTTCACCTCCATTAAAACTTGTGTTTCTCCATCAGGTGATGTCAGCACAAAGGGAAACTATGAGAGAGCATCTGTTTGTGATTAGAGTGGAGAGGGTAAATGGCCTGACACCTCTTCAGGCCACAGTGTGGGGTGAGGCTGACTGCTATGTCCAGTACAGTTTCCCCTGTCAGGACAATGACCCTGCAACAGTGGACCAAAACCTCATAGAGAGTAGTAAGGCCATTTTGGTTTATAAAATTAAAAAAAGTCTTTTTTTTTTTTTTTAAATCCTTCTGTCTCCTCTGCATTACTCTAACCTTTATCTCGTCTCCAACAGGTGTGAACCTGAAGCCGTTCCGTACCACCACCACCCTCTGTTTGCCTGACCCGACGTTTGGCCACACTGAGACTCATGTGCTTCTGGCTCCTGAAGAAGTTCCTGTCCAGAGGTTGCTGCTCAGCTCTCTTTCAACTCACGGCCTCAGCAGTGGTGGAGGCATCCAGTTTGAAGTGTGGTGCAGGTTTGTGGTTGTTACTTTCTTAGCCATGTCAATAAAATTTGAACCTTACATACTGTATCTCACAGCTAAAATGTTTAATATAACTGACATTTATTTGAAAATTTGACTTCCTGTGGCACAATTCCTGAGGTGAATAGTGCTTCATTATGCCTCCGCATCAAAGTGTACAAATACACTGTAGCTGATGTTTAACCCCTCAATTTATTTATTTATTTACCCCCCCCCCCCCCACATATATATATATATATATATATATATATATATACACACACACGAACACACACAAGGTCTAAACACATTTTATTTAAACATCAACAGGTTTACAGGTAATGACATATTTGACAGATGAACAAGTTAATGACAATACAAGACAGGAATGTGCACAATACACTGACAACGGGGCATCTACTGTCCCCAGGCCAAACCACAGAGCCCCGCTTTTATGATTCGCAAGCAGTGAAGTCCTAAGTTAGTTGAAAAATGACACCAAACTTTATAAAACTGAAAAAGTCCTTTCAAATAGAAGCTGAGAGCTTCAGGAGGTATGGACTCAAACACACTTATTTATTCACATTGTAAAGCTAGGGGGTTCTTCCGACACCGGCTTTAACAAAATACATCTCAGAGCAAAGAGGAGGAGGATTTTCAGGAGTTTGAATTATTTGGAGGAATACTTGGGGGTTATCTATACCAAGAATGTATGATGAAGGAGAAATGTTCACTGAAAAATAAGTTTGAAGGTATATTTTCAACTTTTCTTGTAGCCACATTGGGTATAAGGAGTTTCCTTGGGCTGCTTTGTTATTTATTTTATTTATTTATTTGCTTTTTAAAATTTTAAATTAAAAAAAAAACCACAACACATCTATGGCATTACTATTTGAAGTTATCAGTGATAAATATTTTGACTATAAATAGCTTATGATTCTTAGATTTTTGGTTTAATATATGCTTGTTTTATTTGAAAGAATACTATATCTTTGCAGATATTACTATCCAAATGTCAGAGATCAGCTTGTGGCTAAAGGACTGCTTCCACTGTCCAAGCTGTGTGCTATGGTCACCATGCAGAGACAGCATCCTAATGAGGCCCAAATGTTCTCCCTGCCCCTGATTCCCAGGACAGATAGTCCCACAGGGCATCAGCCCCAGCCCTCAGGTATACAGACATACAGAGCAATGGCGTTATTATGTGTATGCACACATATGCAGCATCTTTAATGTTGTGAATGGTCTGTTTTGTTTCTCAGGCCTGCTAGATGTGTGCATTCGGTACAAGCACCGGCCGATGAGACCTGAAGGACAGACTGGTAGAGGAGCTGCGTCTCGCATTGTCACACTTGTGGTTCAAGTGCACAGAGCATCAGGTCTGCAGGCAGCCGCAAGGTACATCACTCTCAAAGTGTTTATTTATTTATCTATTTACGTGTTTTTTAAAATGGAATCTGGTTAACACTGTTATCAGGTATTAAATTTTTTTCTCGAAAGATGTTTGCATGGGTAAATGTGTGATGGTTCCTAGTAGTGAGATGACAAATCAGGAGGTTTTGGGTTTAGATGCATATCTTGGTGTGTAACGGGAGGGGGAGGGTGTTAAAGCAGCAGAGATATCACAATTTTCCGCATCAAAATGAAAGTATTTGCATCTTCTGTTGCAGGGTATTATCAGAACAGGAGGAAAGGTTCAGCTATTTTGCCAGTGTGGGGGTGAACACATACGTCACGGTCCAGCTCTCCTTCTTGCCCGAGAGCGAGAGGAGGTGTACCCGTATCGCTGCCAGGACCTTCAGCCCCGAGTTTGACCATCACATAGAGGTCTCCTGTGATCTGCTTGTGCAGCAGAGCAGTGGAGAAACCTGCAGCCTGGCTGAGCTGTTGGAAGACGCTTCTGCTGTCTTTACTGTTTGGAACAGAGACAGTCGCAAAGGTCTGAACTTGTTATGCCTTATTCAGGGCTATTACAGATAAATGAAAATAGTAACATTTAACATCAGTCATCAACAAATTTAAATATGGCAAATTTGCATTGGTAGAGGTAATGTGAATAGTTTTCTTAGTCTTCTGTGATAGTAAATGCAAATATCATTGGGTCTGGGTTCATGTCAACCAAAAGATCCATTGATTAATCTTAAAAGAATAAGATAATCAGCAGATTAAGCAAGAATGAAATTAATTGTTTGATGCTGTTCCACTTTCTAAATAACTCACTACATACATCTGTAATATACAGGTTATATTTAAATGGATATCAGTCTACATAGTTTTTATGTAACAGAGCTGTTACAACGATGGTGAACAAGTATTACCTCTGGTTTTTGGCATCATAATATCACATCGTTTCACAATGTATTTTTGAATTTCTTCAGAAGATTTTAATTTTTATTGAAGCAGTGCTTTTGAAGTTTTTACTTTCATTATGGTATCTATCTGTACTACTCATATTTCCTTGGATTTTGTGCTATTTGTTGCTGCAGTTAATGTTTCCAAGCCTAAAGATGTGATGTTGGGCACAGTGAAAATACCGCTGGCTGATCTCATCCATAAAAGAACAGGTATGTTGCAGTCTTAGATACTGATGGATACAGTTGATTTTCTGATAAATATGGTTGTTGGTTTTTTTTCTTTTCTAAACTTAAGGTATTTCTGGCTGGTTTGGAGTGTATATACCTCAGGGAACAAGTTCTTCCCAGCACCAGCACGTCTTGGTCGGGGGTCTGGAGATCTCCATCAGCTTTGCCCACCACTCAGACAGAGAGAGAGTCGTTAAAGCTGCTCAGGGTTTGGGCTGGGTAATGGGCCAGAGCGACTATTATATGCAGGATGATGAAGAAAACTGGGAGGGAAGCTTTCAGAAACTCACTCTGACTTTTTCTATGCCGAGAGTATGGATACCGGTCCGCTGTTTGCTTCTGCCGGGCCACGATGAACTTCAGCGCTCCACCTATTGCTACTTCAGGTACAAGTTTTACGACCGAGAGGCCCTCTGCTCTCAGATGAAACACCCATCTGTTGTAGAGGGTGGGGAGGACAGCCAGGCCACAGTGAGTTTTGAAGGAAGTAGAACTGTGGAGCTGAGGAGGACTCAACCTTTAATGTGGTATCTACGAGAGGAGAGGCTGGAGGTGCAGGTGTGGGTTGCCTTCAAGAAGGACAAAACCAGAAGACCCACTGACACAGACCGGCTGGTTGGCTCAGCATTTGTTGACATGTCCTCTCTTGCAAAGACGCCCAAGCAGAAGCTAACTCTCAGTGGTAAGAAATGATCGCTTGTGTTATAATTTTAACTGATTTACCAGATGGTGAATGCTTTAGTAAAATTATGGCTCTTTTTCTGTGTGTAATCACGGTTTTGTGGTTTCATAGGCGTGTACCCGCTGTTCAGGCGCTCTGCAGCAGATCTTCAAGGGGCAGCTCTCAGGGTGCACATCACCCTGACAGCAGGCTCCGTCCCCAGAGAGGCATCTGTTGGAGCAGACAACCTGCTGGACTCTGACAGCCAAGGGGAGCTCTTCTCAGAAGAGGTGGAAACAGCAGATCAACCCCCTTCGCCCACGACACCCAAAAAATGTACACAAAGCAGAATCAGGAATAAATCCTCCAGACCCCCTCCAGACATCACATCCGTGCAGCATTCAGAGATAGGCATGGATGAATCTTTCCCTGTCACGGTCGCAGTGGACCAGGCTATGCACCTGAATCTGAAAGGTGAGCCTGTGACCCAAGATTTTTTTTTTTTTCCTTCCTCTTTCTCATTTTAATAAAGTACAACCTATCCCCTCTCTGGCAGGCTGTCCTCTAGCACAACGCAGTGAAGGGACACCATGCTGCTGTGTTTCATACGTCACAGCCGACTCTGCTGAACCAGTGTGCACAGCTGTCGTCGCCAACACTGACTGCCCGGTGTGGGACCATCAACATGAGTGCAGGTCGAGTTATATAACACGGATTCATTTAAATTTTTTGAAGATGATGTAAAGTATACTAATAAAATATCAGTCTGATTTTGTTTTATTTTGAAATTTCCAGGCTTTCAAAGGATCTACTTGTTGATCCACAGCAATCTCTCGTGTTCAAAGTCTGGCACAAACGAGGTACAGGAGGCAGTTTCAATTTATGACTTGCATTACGGTGACCTGCTTGATACATTTATTCACTATTTGGTTGTTTGCTTATATAGAAATGGAGAGGGTGCTTGGATTTGCCTCTGTGGACCTGTCCCCTTTACTCTGTGGGTTCCCCTCAGTGTGTGGTTGGTACAACATAACAGACTTCAGTGGTCAGTGTCACGGGCAGCTCAAAGTGTCCGTCACGCCGCTAAAGGGCGTCCAAGACCTCCGAGGACAGAGAAAAACCGTGAACGAAGAAGCTGCCAAAAACTCATCGGTTAGAGAAATCATTTGTACCTACAGAATAGTTTTCAGAAAAATACAAATTATCACAAGAAAAGTGTCTAATTATCAAAGATTGATTGATAATGATGAATGTGTTTGATGAACAGACGATATTTCAGACCCTTCCTCTCAGCTATCATACCACAGCCACCTATAGTAGCTTCCCCTCACACATCAGCCGCTACCCCGAGCAGAAGATTCTGTCACCTGACCACACGGAAACGCTGTTCTCTGAAAGGTTTGTGAAGCACGCTTTCTAATCCAACCGTTCTATTAAAATGTATCCACACATGGCGCCCACCACTGCATTTATTTGTCAATTGTTCAGGAACAAGGAGAGTGACCGTCATTTTGAGCACATGGACAACGTACGGCTTTACCATCAGAGTCTGCAGGAACAAACAGCAGCTCACTCCGTCTGCAGCAGCAGTGCAAGTGACATCAATCCCTCCA
Organism: Istiophorus platypterus; assembly: GCA_016859345.1. Lineage (NCBI taxonomy): Eukaryota > Metazoa > Chordata > Actinopteri > Istiophoriformes > Istiophoridae > Istiophorus > Istiophorus platypterus. The sequence continues at coordinate 8,126,946 of CM029116.1, forward strand.
GCTCTTTACTGTTTTCAGCACTCAGGTATCAGTCCTCAGACAGACAGACCGACATCAGTGCTTTGTAGATTATTTCCCTTTTTTTTTTTTTCTTTTTTTTTTTTTGCATTTGAGCTTTGATAAGTACTATTTGTTTTCACAGGAAAAAACTTAGCGAGCTTGACAACATCCAGAGATATTTCAGTCGTAAACTTTCTACTCCCACGTTCCCGTCTGTGGCTGAGCAGGAGTCCCACATCGAACACAGGGAACAGAGGGAGTCGGAGACAGACACGGGCCAGCTTCTTCTCAAGTCTAGGCAGTTGGTTGGAGAAGTCCACAATATCATTGGCGGTGAGCTGCTCGCCCCTGCACAAGGGTGATCAATTAATGGGTCTGAAATTACCAGCCAACAAGTGTCAAATGAGGCGACATTTTTCCATCAGCACCAGTACAGGATTTAAAATTTGCTCGGTGGATGGTACATTTCTTTTAAAAATGGGCATTAATCGTTTACAATTTAAAGATCATTCTTGGCAGGTGACCTTGTTCTAGTTTACCCAGCCTTGGCAGTAAACCCAGAGTGCACTGTTGACAGTCTACAGTGTAGCTTGCACACTGCTACCATAAAAGGAGGCACGAGTGACTGCTTCGGTCCTCTGAAGAAGGACATGGGATGCTAAAATGTCAATGTGACAAAGAATGACAAAGATTAGCATCAAGTTCTCACATTTGAAAAGCTGAGAACAGTATCTCCTTGAATTCTTTGCTATAAAAATAATGAAAACGATTAGTTGCTTATCAGACTAGGTGATTCAATTCCTGTCAATTGACTCATTGGTTAGTCAACTATTTGTTGAAGCTGTACGGTGCTTGTTAGGTCATTGGACACAGAAAAAAACTGGTACGTAATAACCACACTTTTAAGCTCTGTATAAAACACCACTATCAAGTTGTGGATTTGACCTGAACTTAGATCAGGCAAAATAATTTTCAGAATGTATAACTTTGAATGCTGGAATAAAAAACACTTAATGAAAACTGACAAGGCAAAGATGGTATCATTTAAAAAACCCCATAAAAAAACAGAATCCTGATCTTGTCAAGAGGGGTGTTACTAAAATCGTCACTTTCCTCTTCACGCAGGTCTACGAGGACACCACCTGGAAAAGATTCCCTCCAACCCCGAGAGCAGCTTGACAACTTCCCCTGGTGGAGACAACAACTATCAAACAATCCCTGAGAGTATCACCAGTCCACGCAGAGCTTCACATTCTTCCCAAGAAGATGTGTGTCCTCTGCAGTCGCCTCTTCCAAAGATGTCAGAAGACAACACAGACTCTGCGGCTGAGGAAGAAGTCAATGTGTCTCAGGACGAAAATGAAGAGAGAACAGACGAAGATGAAGATGGAACAGACTGCAGACGAGACGAGGGAGCTAGCGATGACGAAGGGGAGGACGAAGATTACGAGGAGGTTGTGGTGAAGCCGAGGCATCTGAACGAGGTGACCTCTTTAACGGACAAAACCAGTCCTTGGACCAGCATCTTGTCAGACCCGGACATGGTTTCTTTGGAGAGCCTGGAGGCACCAGAGGAGCCAGACCTGAGCCAAGGCGAGGACAATAAAAGGCAGATAACAAATCTAGAAACCTGTGACTCCAGCAGGAAACACAAATGTACGAGACAAGAGGAAAGTGACAGTTTTAACGGATCAGCAGGAGACAATTCAGACCCAGAAAGAAATGAGAAAAGGACACTAAAAGGTTTTGAGGAGGAAGAAGCAAAAGGGTACCACAGCACCAACAAGCGGTCAGGTGACACAAGTCCATCACCCAGCGTACGGCACACCAGAGATACCCCTGGTCCTTCCCTGGACGGTCAACATTCACAGCTCCAACCGTATCCTTGATATTAGTATATGAAGGTGTGTTTCTGCCTGTCACATTAGTTTGGCCATTTAAATTGGTTTTTTTGAAAGCCAGGTCAGATCAAAGATTCATGACAGATGTAGTTCTGTGTCTAAATTATCCTTAGAATCACAATCATGGGTTCAAGATGCCTCTTGAGGTCATCTAACATGGAGTTTTTTGGTGCTTTTGAAATGCTTTTTGTTCACCTCATTTATATCAATCAGTGTTTGCTGTGACCACCCTCTGCCTTTAAAACAGCACCAGAACCTGCCAAATTTCTTCCGTGGATCTCATCTGTCTCCGTGTCTTCCATCTCTTCATGTGACCCCAGACTGAGCCCATGATGTTGAGATCCGGGTCTGCGGGGGCCAGACCCTCTTTTGCAGGACTCTTTGTTAGTCTCGTCACTGGTGATAGCTCTTTATTATTCTGGCTGAATGTTGGGGGGTCATTGTCTCATGCTGCAGAATGAATTTGGAACTGATGAGATGCCCCCCCAGTGTTACTGTATAATAGATAAGAATTTAAACGTTGGAACATTTAAAGTGCCTAAAACTTGCAGAGCAATGTAGCTTGAAACTTGGAAGTGTAACTGTTCAGACAGAGCATGAGGCCAATTTGAGATGCAGCACGATAGCAGGTAAACACACAGTTCATTTACAGCTAACATCTGTAGAGTCGATACACAGGACATTTTTGATTGCACGAACAGCCCAGCGGTCGTATTTGCATGAAAAAGGCTATTGCTGATTGAAGAGGGACACTGCAGAGGTCCATGAAAATTGTAAAAGTTGCTTCCCCTTGTAGGCGAGTTATAAAATTCCTTTTATGGTATTCACTAGTTTCTTCTCATGAATCTTTGATCTTAACAGGCCTGTATAGTACCATCATACTTTCTGTGTGTATGGGCTCTTTCTATTTTATTTTTTTAACTTTTAACATTAAGCTCGGTCCCTGTGGAAGTTCCTAATTTCTTCCTCCCCTCTCACCATCTGGAGGTGTCTATGAGAGCCATAAAATTAGCTCCTTCCTTCTCCCAGTCATCCAGTGACCCAGTGAGTATTTGTCACCAACTATTACTAATGGCATTTGCGCACCCCCCCCCCCCCCGTTTCACTTTTCCCTCCTCTTTCACTGGATATGTGAGTGTCTTGATATTAATTACAGCTTTTGAATTTATTGCATCCCTGTTCAAAGAACTTATCACTTATACTAATTTCTCAAAGAATTTTCGAAAAATTTGTAGTTCGTTAAAGTTTTACTCAAGTGCCATGCAAAGTCATTGTGTTATTAATAGGTCATGCTTCACATGATGCAAGCTGATCTCAGGCCAGTCAAGAGTAGTGACACTGTGTCCCAGCTTAAGTTCACTGTAATTTAACTCTCATTTGTGCAGCATTAACAGATTGAGGTCCACCTAGTGTTATTTAATACAAAACAAATATTTCAAATAGAAGCTGTACATACAGCTTTACCCTCGAAATGTCCAGACGGAATTTTGTCTAAGTTTTAAAAAGAAAAAGGTGCATCCCAGTGCTTCAGAAAATAAAAGATAGAAATATTAGTTATATTCAAGTTAACTTCAGGGGATCAGATCAAAACCTGCCAACTTCCTGACCACTGGTTCACTAGAAAAATGAATTATGATTCCTACAGGATCCCGACGAAAGAGTTTACAATAATGTGAGAAATAATACAGAGTTGTGGATATTTTAATAGATTAGTTGAATCGTTTTGCTGTTTCAGACTTTCCATGTGTCCACTCTGGTTTTAAAACGGAGCTTGTAACAAGTGAAGGGAGAATTGATGACGGATGCATAATGAAAATTACAGCTGCTTTTTAAGCAAGTTTCTTTCACTCCTGACAGTATCAATACTTTTACACACTTATTCCATCACTGCCGCTCAGAATAACATGAGGCAACTTTGTGATGACATTTGGAAATTAAATTGATTGCATCTTTTGTCTTTTATAAGAAAATAATCCACTCTGTTAAATATTCCCCATGATTACAAATGCAGCATTTCAGTCAGATATAAATCATCAGGGATTAACTTATTTTCTTCTTCCCGCCTGTTTGGCAGCAGAAACAGACTGATATTAATTTGAACTCTTTTATGTGCATCACATTTTATGTGCTTACAGACAAAAAAGCTGAACTACTGAACACAAACAAAAACATGTTTTTTATGCTGATCTATGAAACCAAAATACAATATCTACATATTCAGTCAAAACTTAAGACCAGACTCTGACAAGTTGACATCTACTTTGCCATATAAAATGTTTTCATGCCATGGAAATCTATAATTTCCAAGAAGATACAAGCTAAAAAAAACACGCCTAAAGCAACACATCCAGTTAAACCAGCAAGGGATATCCATAGGTAGCCTTGGCTAACTATCATCAATCATTTAAATGCAAAAGAAAAATTACATCATCTTCTTCATTTATTCAGGCTCTTTGCAGTGTTGATGGAGCAACACATTCTTTTCACTTCTCCACTTTTTTGTCAACAGAAGTTGACAAAGCAGTCTGAGCAATCTTTAGATCAGAACGATAATGTGTGTGTTCCCATCTGTCACCTTCAGTTCTGTGATATTACCAAAGGTCTCAGGTTGCTGTTTTCATCGCAAGAACAGAAAAATCCCCTTTGCCCTGAGTACTAACAAAACCTCGACCGTCAGTCGTGGCTCAGGCATCTGTGCCGATCACGTCACATCTACTCAGAGTAATCATATGTCAGATCATTTATTTATTGTAATCCCAGATCATATAGTAATCTGCCTGATTATTTTCTGGATGAATTATCCATTCATAAAAATGTTTACTTTTTTTTTTACAGTTTCTTTCATGTATGAAAAAGAAAAGCAGCAAAGCCCTCTCATTTGAGAGGCCGAAACCTGAGGATGTTTGTAGATTTTGGACGAAAATGCGGTTGATCGTTGCCCTGGTTGCAGAATGTAAACTGCTTTGTTATCGTCCACACTGCTGCAAAGTTTTAAAAAAACAAAACCCAGTAACATATGCATGCAGCCTTTCCATTATGTCCGTCAGTCAGTTCAGCTGGGTAACTCCCAGTCAGTTGTAGAGACCGACCCACTGTTTCAAGGAAGGTGTGGAGATAAGAGACACAAGTATAGGTGGTGTAGTTTGGGGGGGGGGGTGATAGTGATCTGAAGACTTTACACCATTTACTACAGCCGGATACGCCTGACAAGCCCTTTTTTTTTTCTCTCTCTACCCACCAACATGAACGTTACACAAAGAAAGTTTTGTGTGAGCATGTTTTGAGTGGTGACTCATTCATCTCCACGATACATTATTATTTGAACAACTGGTGTGGTAGTTAATTTTGAGTCACGCCTTATGTAAGTGCGTTACCTTAGTGTACCGTTATTCATTTATTTATTGTAATCCCTGTATGTTAAGAACAAGATAGAGTATTATTCTTAGGCTCATGGTTTTTGTTGCTGCAGCTCCTTTTCTGCGGTTTTATTTTTTGTTTTTATCCTCCCAGGGTCCAGTCCCTCCAGTTCAGAGCTTTCCTCATCGCACTGGTCCTCGGAAGCGCCCCAACATGTCCCCGTCATCCATGAAGAAAGAGACCGAGAGAATAGCAAAAATATTTGCAGCTCACTCGGGTGACAAACTTTAGAATGTGGTGGTTTTGTCTGCCCAACATTTCTGATCATACTTTTTTCTGCTTAGTGGTTTCAGACTGTGAAAAGATCATGTAAATTAAATGTAATATCTTGTATTTTTATAAATAAATATTTACTTTTTTGTGTTTTACCCACCTGACACCTTTGAGTATTTTGCTCATGCAGTGCATTTTTGTTTGCTTGTTTTCCCTTTTTGTTGTTGTAGTTGTGGTTGACTCTAGAAACCATTTCTTAGAACCCGCCTTAGGTTTCGTCATATCCTGACCGTCTGAACCTGTGCTCCATGCACCCGTTGGAAGGTCGAATAGCTCAGAAATACATGACACTAAGTCATGTCAAACACTATCTACATGCTTAAATATTTACATATAAGGAGTTTTCACTGTCTTGTGCTGCTGTTCTGGCAGTTAGTTTCAGATATGTGCAAAAGATAAGACACAAACCAGTTGTCCAACATCAGTGCAGTGCTGTAACCAGGCACTACGATGTTGGGCGTGCATGGATGCATTACTGGGAGCCCAGGGGCCTGTGGTTCAAGGGGCCCACGGACCTGATCCTCTGCTTGACTCAGCTCTCAACATTTCTTGTTGGAAAATCAATCGGATGAATACAAAGAGACACAAAGCGGACCGAGATAGAGGCAGAAAGGTCTACAAAGATGTACAAATGTGAGTACAAAGGGGGGGAAACTGCTTTCAGAGACACAACAATCACGAAGTGGCACAAAACGAGTGAAAATAGACGCGTTACAACCAAGTTATAAGTGTTTATCTGTTGCAGTTGCATTGCTGAAATATACAACATTGCATGTTAATATTATTGATATGTGTTTCCGGTCATTTTAAGCTGTGAACGAAGCTCTGCATAGCTGGGGGGGGGCGACACACCCGTAGTGGTGATCAGCTGTGTTCTCTGCTTTATCTTTCCACAGCACCGAGGAGTCACCCGAGTCAGGAGCCCTCCGGCCCCGCAGATAAGGACTTACGAAAATAAAAAAATACTAAAGGTGGAGTCCAGCGACTGGGTGACGTGCCTCTACCGTGTGCGTAGATCCACACACCTGTGCTCGTGACTCGGGGTTTCTACAGTCCTCGAGCCCGAGCCGTCAGAGGTGAGGTCCGCGTGGCCGGTGCAGGTGAAGGTGCAGGTGAAGGTGACGCCGGCGGCCGGTGACCCGCGAGCATCTCCGCGGAGCCGCTGTGGATCGTCGCGGGAAGGCGCAGCGGCGACAGCTCCGGGTAAAAACAAAACAAATAACAACAACAACAAACAAACAAGGGGAAAAAAGAGCCCAACACTGCAGAGGAGACTGGTGTAAGCGGCGATGCATTCAGGTGTCGGCGTCGCTGTGCGGTTACTTGAGGAAGCCGACTGGTGTTTTTGAGTGTGTGTTTGTTTGAGTGTGTGTTTGTTTGAGTGTGTGTGTGTGTGTGTGTGTGTCTTGGCATTTTACCATTTTATAAAGTGACAGTCTGGTGCTTTTGTTCGTCTGACAGATAAAGAAGAGGAGACACTGATCACTACCTGAAACCTGACGTTTGGCTGCGCCCCCTCCTCCCTCCCTCCCCGGATCTGGTCCCCGGATCTGGTCCCCGGGGCCTGAAGTCAGAACAGGACGTATGACTCGGTCATGTATCTTTTCTACCTGGCGGGATATGGAGCATTAATGCGGACAGAAGCTGCTTTGTCTCTTTCTAAATCAATGGGCTCGCTTCCCTGGGTTTGTTTTTTTTTGTTTGTTTGTTTGTTTTTGTTTTTGTTTGTTTTGTTTTGGGTTTTTTTGGGGGGGGGCGTCTGAGCTGAGTAACTGATCATGGCTGGCGGAGGAACCGCCGACACGGCCCCCACAGCCGCCGTCAAGGTCTTTGCAGCTGGAACAGCTGGCTGCGTGGCCGACCTGGTCACTTTCCCCCTGGACACAGCCAAAGTCAGACTGCAGGTGAGGATACACTCCTTGTTGTCAAGTCATCGACCCCCAGCCCTCCCTCCCTCCCTCTTCTGTTTTATACATGAATTCAACTGTTAAGTCATATATGCTGTCAGAGCACTTAACACAACTGCCAGGATCTAATCCTCTGCATTAACACTAAATCCCTTTACTTTCATTTGCCAAGTGTCAAGTAAAGGATGGAGCACTGAGAACCAGTGAAAAGAAAACAGCTAATAGGAATTTAAACTTCATAGGAGACTGACTTGGCCAGAGCATGTAGCCGGATAACTGTTAGATTCCAGCCGCCCTAATTCTCCAAGCACACAGCTGAAAAAAAAACTCGGTTCAGGCCGACTTGGGGAATTCAAGTCTCTAACTGATTTTCATCATTCTGTCTCTACTCCAGATTCAAGGTGAAACCAATCCCTCCCTGGAGGGACAGAGGGCCAAGTACAGAGGTGCGTTTGGCACCATCTTCACCATTGTGAAAACCGAGGGCCCGAGGAGTCTGTACAGTGGGCTGGCGGCGGGGCTGCAGAGGCAGATGAGCTTCGCCTCTGTCCGCATCGGCCTGTACGACACCATAAAGCAGGTCTACAGCAGGGGATCTGAGAGTAGGTGTCCAAAATGCGCCACCAGGCAGTCGAGCAGTGGGGCCACTGAAATCTGAGCCTGTTCCCACATTCGTCCTCCTTTAAAGTCCTTGTTTGTTTCCCAACAGCAGATGTAAAGTTTCTCATAGGACACTGTGCGCAATTTTGAACATATTTGCTTAATTTATTTATTGACTTTCTTAAAATCTAATCATTACTAGGGCTGTATCTAATTATTTGTTTATTATCAGTTAATCTGGCAACAATTTCTCAATTAATTAATTCATTGTTTGGTCTAAAAAACATCAAAATCTGTGGAAAAAAATCTATCGATAGGACAAATTTATTCAGTATACGATAATGTAAGACGCATTTTAGAGGCTGGGGCCATCAAATGTTTGGCCGCTTTGCTTGAAACAAATGGCCCAAGCAATGAATTGACCAGAAAAGTTGTAGATTAATCTTCTGATGACATTCGGTTGTTCCAACAACAACCAGTTAGGTCAGTTCTTACTGTGCTGATTGAAGGAGACCTACAGCATGAGACTGTCCAAAGAACGCCCCCAGAATGTCAGAAAACATTACACACATTTTTAAAAAAATCTCACACAGACTATTTCCGTGCAGGGGAGGCCTGATGTTTGTGTCTAAAGCGGAGAGAGCCGCATGCTATGAACTGGTTTTTGCAGATGTATCTCCAGGATGTGGGGCCCAGGGTGGGGTCTGCTGTCAGAAAACAGGTCTGTGTTTCTGCCTGAGGCCTTGCCCTGGTCCCCGCCATCGTGACATTATCGACTGGAACGTTTAGAACTAGACGGAATTGTGCTGTTCCCGGATGGACCGGGTTGGCGGATAACAAGTTGGACCCGTTTGAAAGTTAACAAGTAGAAGCTTTTCAGAGTCTCTGTCCTCAAACTAAACGATAGGTTGCAGAATGTTGTCATTTCTTGTTGAAAAGCCAGTTCAACAGCCAGATTTCTACTTTTTTTTCACCTTCACAGATCTGGCTGATCACTGTCATCATTGACAGTACTTTAGTCCTCTTAAAAAGAGATAGATAGATTGATAGATAGATAGATTGATCGATTGATAGTTAGATAGAAATACAATCGCTACCGTTTATTTTGCTGCTCGTGGCAGAAGAGAAGTGTCTCATGCGTGTTGCTTGTACGACAGATGCAGGAATGGGGACCATGCTGCTGGCGGGCTGCACCACGGGGGCGATGGCGGTGGCCTTCGCTCAGCCCACCGACGTGGTCAAAGTCAGGTTCCAGGCTCAGGTCCGCCTGCCTGGGGGCGGCGCTGCCAGGAGATACAGCAGCACCATCGACGCCTACAGGACCATCGCCAGGGATGAGGGCGTGAGAGGCCTCTGGAGAGGTGAATTAAAAAGGGGAAATAATGATACAAATTGTATTGTAATTGTACTGTATAGTAAGTACATATATTTAGATATAGTAATAAAGCATTTCATTAATTAATAACTAATTGTACAATGAAAATAGGCATTAATAATACATTAGCTGCTGCCAGCACAACACAACCAAAACTGTGACTGAACTGTCGGTTGTTGGAGTTGCACTGTGGGTAACGTAGTCCCCAGGTTTTGAACAGGAGGAAAATATGACAACATCTCTGCTTCTGCAGCGTCAGACTCTTTTAAACTATCCGTCCTATTCAGGTTGTAGGAGAGCAAAATGGCGGACTGCTCCTTTGAGGTTCTAAGGTAAAAATTTGTTAAAAAGGGTTGTTAAAAAATAAATAAATAAATGTTTGAACTGTTTTTCCAGGGTGTCTGCCGAATATAACTCGCAACGCCATCGTGAACTGCTCCGAGCTGGTGACCTATGACATCATCAAAGAACTCATCCTGAAGTACCACCTGATGACAGGTGAGTCCGGTCGCATCAAATGAAATCCTGATGCTGCAGACGCCTCATTTCACCTCATTGTTGCTCCGTTTTGTTTTGATTGGGGTTTTTTTGCTGGTTTTTTGCTGTTTTTTGGGTTGTTTTTTTTTTTGCAAAGCAAGTTTCTGCAAAAGGGCAGCTCAATATGTTTTACATAAAGCAAGAGTAAACAGAGACGTCAATATAAAACCACATTTAAATAGTAAAATAGAACAGACGACAAACATCAGACAAACTACTCCCACGTTAATTCAACACGGTCTTCTCCGCGGCCCCCGGCCAAACCAGGTGCTTTGTTTCCCCCTCAGACGACGCGCCGTGTCACTTCACCGCGGCCTTCGCAGCGGGTCTCTGCACCACCATCGTAGCGTCTCCGGTGGACGTGGTGAAGACGCGCTACATGAACTCAGCGTCCGGGCAGTACAGCGGCGCCGCCAACTGTGCCTTGACCATGCTGATTAGAGAGGGACCCATGGCTTTCTACAAAGGGTGCGTAATGCACTAAACCAGAACCCAAGTCATGTGTAAAACAAAGCCAAAAAAATAGAAAATTATCAAAATTCTTCTTGGTTCATTTGGTTCTTTTTTTCTTAGATTTATGCCCTCGTTTCTCCGCCTGGGTTCATGGAACATTGTGATGTTTGTGAGCTACGAGCAGATCAAGAGGGCTGTGATTAGACTCCAGAAGTCCTGCAGGTCTCCGCTCTGACCTGTCCTACACCCGCTTTTGGCCACCGGACTGGCGCCGCCGCCGTGGCGAACGCCAAGACCGTCTGTGCGAGGCAGCCACGCCCTCGGGAGAGGCAGTCCGGTCATGGCTGCTGCCGCTTTGGGCTGGTTCCTCCTCGGGGACAAAGATTGTGTTTCTTATTCAAGAGGCCGCACTCAGAGAGAGAAACTCCAGTGATGATTAATGTTGAAGTTTTGCCGACTTGCATACATCATTATAGACGTTTTCTACTGTTGCCGAAAGGCCCTTATCACGGACGACATTTGAACATGTCCCAGTGAGTAAAGCACAGGCATGAATGAACAAATAAACGGTGGCTTTTCCTTCGCTTTGCTTCTTCAGTTTCAGGGTCCAGGCTGGCTCTGTGCGGGTTTGGCCAGATTTCAGTCTACCCGGTTGCCCCAGATTCAATTTTGGATCAGTCTGAGCTCATCGGAGTACGTGCAGAGAACGCTCTCAGCATGTTCCAGCGTCTGTGGTTCCATATTGTTCTCTTTTTCCTCTACCGCTCTCAGTGTGAGCAGGTCACGGCCGCGGGCAGGTCGATTAAAAGGCGTGGCGTGAGTTAACACGACTGCCCAGCTTTCCTGGGACCCTTGAACAGAACGGAGCCATGGTCAATGTTATTAGTAACCCCCCTGTGCTTTTCCCATTATGGCAGGTCAGAATGTCTGCTGTGAGAAAGGCCTCTGCACTGAGTAAAATCTGGTGAGGATGGGGACGGTTTCCTAGATTGTCTTGGTTGGGTTTTTTGCATCTACTAATGTCTTGTTGCGGGTGAAACGTTCCTATTTTTAAAATTACATGGAAAAATCCCCTCTTTCGTGTGCATTTTTAGGAATTAGGTTTGCGGCAGTTTATTTTCATCTTGGATCAATCTGCCGATTATTCTTACAATTAATGACTTTGGTCTTTTGCTCTTTAAAATGTCAGGAAAAGCAAATGTTTCTCATCACAGTTTCATCAAATCAGCAAATATAAAATTTACTGTCGCATTAAACAAAAAAGCAGCAAATCATCACAACTTAAGAGTCTAGAATTTGAGCATATTTGTCCTTGCTGGATCAAAATGTGCTCAACTGGTTAATCACTTACCAAAACAGCAAATTTAGGTCACGTGAATTTTAGACTTCTGCTTTAGAAATAAAATAAAAACACCATAAAATGTTTTTAATACAATGCAATCTGTGACTGCTATGTAATATATAGATGATGAAGTTTTTATTTGTATTTTTGATGTATCAGACAATTAAAAACAGAACACTGGAACCACATTCACAAGACATATTTCATAAATGAGATAAGGTATGAATGGAAAAAAACAAAACAAAAAGAAAATTCAATTAATGTTTTTTTTGTCAGATTCCAAGAAGAAAAAGCAGCAACCAAACACTGACCCACATTTGTACACAATGAACCCCTCATCACTCCATACTGCTGCTGAATGCTGTCATAGATACTCTGCTGTATAATCCCCTTTACCTGAGACCTCTCAGGGGGAAAGAGAGAAGATTCAAACCGTGACAGATGGTGGCGGCTTTTCTTGCAGCATTTTATTAACTTATTATCACCAGTGTGTGTAGGAGCTGGTTAAAGAGAGCCTCCGCCCATTCCCGTTCAAAAACCAAGCGGGTTCCCCAGCGAACAATGCCGAGACGCGGAGGTGAATGAGGCGAGGAAGCACAAAACCGGCCAGCTGACAGACAAGAAAATTGCCCAGTTTGAGTCTTGCGGGACAAAAGGGGCCGCTGACAAAGAGGAAACTGAAGTCTGCGGTGTAACAAAAGCCCCTGAACGCGTCCCTGCCTTGCCGTTCATCTCCCATCGTGCCGCCTAGGTTTTTCTCCGCGGTTTGAATCGGTACGGGCGGCTCCTCCGGGCCACACGGGGCCCTGGCTAACCCCTCGGCGGCGATGGGTTTCACGCTTTAACGTTAACCTAGGACTGTTAGAAGGTGTACTGGTTAAAAATAATAATGGTAATAATGATAATGATAATAATGATAGGACTAAGAGGGGGAACGGTGCGTTTAAATAACAAAAGAAACCGGGTGGAGTTCACGGTCCTCTGCCAACCTTGGCAGGACTATCCGCTCGCTAATGATCCGATATCGAGTGTCGGTGAGCAGTTCAAGTTCACCGCTCCGTCCGTTCAGCAGTTTGGGTTTTTTTTGACTCGGGGAAAACACACACACACACATTTAGCTTTCTCTCTTTTCTCTTTTTTCTTTTCCTCTCTCAAGCGATCGGCTGTTTACAATCTGTGATGATGATGTTTTGTCACCACCTTCATCAGGCAGAACCGGTTCCCTCGCACACACAGGAGGAGAATGACAGACATATGGCGAGAGGGGCTTTAGTGCAGAGACCTGTTATTACGCTCGTCATATGTCACCTCGGCCAAAAAGAAGGAAAAACAAAAAACTCAACAGAAAAGTCAACAGCTGCCGATGATGCATTTTGGTCCATTTTCTTATCTAGTGTGGTGTCTCCTGCAGAAGGAGCATTTTTGTTTATAAGTAGACCAACAGGTGCAGTGGAAAAAGGCCTGTTTGATTTCAATCTTTTTTATTATTATTATTTTAATCAATATTGATTTCTTTGGGGGGGGGTTATAGGTAAAAATCAGATTTTCCTATCAGTGAGCTGCTTATGCAAAGACTCATAAACATGAATATATTGTAAATATACTTTTGTGTTGCCAAACTAGACTAAATATATAATGAATACATTGTCTGCTCAGTGTGATCCAGGGCCCTCTTTTGTCTTGGTTTACATGAGGCTTTTATTTATACTGACCTTTACTGTAAATTAATTTCAAAATTGTTTAAAAAGGGGCCCTTTTTTTTTTTTTTTTTTTTTTTTTTTGCTGGAGGCGGTTAGATTTGTTCAGTGCTGCTTCCAGAGATTAAGAAGAAGAAGAAGAGGAAGAAGGAGGAGGAGGAGGAGGAGGATGGTGGTGATGATGATGATGATGATGACGACGATGATGAAAGTCACAGAGTGAACCTTTCTTGAAACGTCATCAGTCTTTGACCGGGTCAGTCCTCATCGTGGCGCCTGCCGATGCCTCCTCTGCTGCACTCTCAGCGGCTGGAGACGGACGGGTATCGTCGGCCACCTGGGTCCTCGTCCACGGACTCCTGGCCGGAGCAACTCATAGTCGTAACCCACAAAAAGTGGCCAGTGCGGTGGACAGTGGGCAGCGGTTCCGGGGTCGCCGAGGGGCAGGAATGGAGGGTGGCAGCAGGGGGGTAAGACGACGGCCGCGGTCAGACCGCACACAGGGTGGCAGGGGTCGTGGACGTGCTCGGGGAAGCCCACCAAGAAATCCTGAGCCCCCGGGTGACCCTCACCGGGTCTGGCTCCCGTCTCCTCCCCGTGTCGATCCATCATTTCCCGGAGTTTCTTCACCAGGACCAACCGGATGTGGTGGAGTTTCCGCGAGCTGAGAAAAGAACCCAAGAAATCCGCCAGCGGCGTTTGCCCCTCGGCAAACATCTGGAACATCAGCTGTCAACGAGAAATGCTTCATTATTTCCAGCGGCAGACTCTTCTTGTCCTCTGCCTCTGACACTTTGATGATGAAGGACTTGTTAAGTGTGAAGAAACGAGCCTGAAATGTTTCATGTACCCACTTATCTCTCCTGTCCCCTGTTTTGGATCATTTTTAAACACTATCTCCTCATATATCTCAGTATAAACAGAAATAATGAACAAGGTAAATGTACGTTTGCTGTACACTGTTTACTTAGAGATGGTTAAAAATAGGTGCCACCTTACCTCACACTCCTCCTCTGCATGATTTACCTTTTTCAAAAGACACAACTGTGCATATTGAACACTGTATTTTTCTGCTGCGAATGGAGGAAAAACATCATTTTTCAGGATTACAATCAAATAAAATGACCAAATAGAGTAAAAATGGCAATTCAGATTCAAGATAGCCAGCATCAAATTCATCAGTATATATTTTAAAACTCACCAAGTTGTTCCTGTTTAGCATGAATGATGCTTCTGAGTTGGTCCAGTTCCTTGTACTTCATGGCGAGAAGCAGCTTGGCATCTCTAAATTTTGGATTTTGGGAGAGACTGACTCTTGCCAGTCTTTGATTTGAAACCAGCATCTTCTCTGCAGCCCTCTGCAGCCCCTGAAACTGCAAATGGCCGCACATGGTTTAAACCCTAACCCTCCCTGAATTTGCTTTAACTTCAGCCAAACCCTGCAGAAAGGAGTTGAACGCATGTGGGACCCCCCCCACAAACATTTCTAGTCATCGTCATCATCATCATCGTTGCAGGCTCCATAGATGCCCCCTTTTTAAAATGTGGACAGTGAATAGTGGCACATACAGCAATCGCCTATGTTTTTGCATTTATTGTGACATTATTTTTAAAATATGTGGCCACATACAGTATATTTACAAATGTATTTAAATATATTCACCACTTGTTCATGTATGTGTCAATATATTAGGCTAATTTCTGTTTTGTTTAATAGAAAGAATAAGAAGTAATATGATCTCCATATTTTAACAACAAATGTGTTTTATGCCAAACTAAGTTATTTGTGTTAAGGGACAGAGTCTCACTTGATCAGCTGAAATCTGATTTGATAATAATTTTTTTTTGTCCCTCCCTCAGACACTCACCTTCTCACTGCTCCTGACGATGTGACTTATCTCGTCTTCGTCCTCCAGCAGCTTGCGCAGCTCTCTGGTCCTGAAACCTCCGAGCTGGTAAAACTGCATCGCCAGAGACATGATGGCCCCCTGCTCTGCCTCATCAAAGTCCTGATGGTGCCTGATGCCTCCTGCCCGGGGCGCAGGGTGGGCTGTTGATGCTGCATTCAAGGACTGTCTGAAACCTCGCCATTATACCACTGGAGGCGAATGGGGCTAACAATCGCCTGCAGCTGTACTGATGAATCGATTCACATTAACTTGCTGTTGCTTTTGGAATTAGTATTACCAATGAACAGCAATTCCACAGCGACGTTAACCGCAGTCAGAGGCATGGACGGATTATAGGAAAATGGGCCCCTGGGCACGGACAGGGTAAGAGGCCAACAACCTCTCCTCCACAGGACCCCCGCACTTAAAGTTTTGTCTCTATCCTGCTATATTTTACTCTATTTTTGGTCATTTTCTGTGTCTTTGTGGTTTTGCAGATTATTGTTTGTTTATTTATTTATTTATTTGGGTATTCTGTGTCTTTTTACTGAGCTCTATGACTTTCATACACAAAATATTAATGGTCACTTCTATGGAGGCTGTGGCCCAGGGGCTGCCTGACCTGTAGGGGCCCCTGTCCTCTCAGTAATTCATTCATTGTCATAGGCTGTAACTATCGATCTTTTTCAAATTATTTGTATGATTTCTCCTTTACAGAGTCGAGTTTTGTCATTCAATGTTGGGATTGTAACCGACCAACGAATGTGTGTAACTAACTGACTGTGGTGTGTTATTGACAGGCTCTCTTGGATCCCTGCCCCCGGGTTGCGTGGCCATGTGAGCTTGCTGATGTCCAGCACTGTCCTGTACAGACCAGGGTGGAGCCTGGCGGAGGCAACGCAGTCCCTGCTACGCAGGTGACGACTGCCGGCCTCCCTCAGAATAACCCTGCCTCAGCTATATGTAGCCTCAGTTAATCCTTAAGACGGACACTGCCGAGGTCCGTCCCCGCTCGTCAGTGAAAGTCCCGCACCGAGGCAGGGAAGGTGTTTCCCCTCCTGAGAGCAGCGGGACAACATGCGGATTAACCACAACCGCCCTCAAAACAGGACACTTCCTCTCTGTGAGTACAGTCAACGATTCAACTCGTACGTTGTCCTGCATTTTATTTGTGTGATATGTTAAAGCGGTTCTAAAATAATAATTTCTTGATATGCCTTTTTTTTAAATGCTTTGCATATTGCAGAGGGATAGATTTTTTATATATATATATATATATATATATATGTGTACATGCTGTGTCAGTCCTGTGTGCTGTCTAAGTACTGTGAGGTTACTTGCCAGTTAAAGCTGTCTACCTTGTTACATAAGAAGATTTTCAGTTCTCTGCAGTGTAGGAGACAGTGAGTGGAGCTCATGACGAGTTGAACACACTGTTGCCAGACCGCTGTAAGAGGATGAAATTTCTAATTTCCTGTGTCTTTGTTTTTGTTTTTGTTTTTGTTTTTTGTTTTTGTTCGTTTGTGTTTTTTAAAATCTCTGTTCACCTTAATTATTACAACACCGAGGCTTTTGCCATCTGTTAAAGAAAATTCAGGACGACGCCACTGACGGTTTTCTAAGCTCCAGTCTGCAGTTTGGTAGCTGAGACAAACACTGAATGAAAAAAAGAGAATACAAGCAACTCCTATTACTATTAAGTGGTATTTCAAGATTTAAAGTCAAGTCAATGAGTCAGCTTTAAGAAAAACGTCAATAATATTTCCCTACAAAGGCAGAGAAAAATAGCTACACAAACAGTGAAAAGTAATATCAAATAGGGTTTTAACTTTTCAGGCTGGTCGATAAACTGTGTATCAGATAGAAAACCAAAGTGCCTAAGTTTAACATGTTTTAAGGGAACGTTTAAAACATCAATTCCCACGACTTTCACTAGAGTCAAAAGCTCTGGTAGTCAAGATAGACCAGTTATCTTTTAACAGAGATTTAGCTACTATGCAGCTAGTTATGTGGCTGTGTAGGGAAGGACAGGCCTGTTTCCTGCAGACATTTGACTCGTCATGGCAGGAGAAGCAGGACACTTAACAGAGCAAAGCCTTTGTTGATGTTGTCAGTAACACCTGTGCTCTTACTCCTTACTCAGTCGATGCCTCGTGTCCAGTGTTGTCTGAGAGGCCAGGATGAAAGCCCCAGCTCAGGTGCTTTCACGCGTGCCACCTGGTTCATACCCGCCGTCGGCGCTGTGTGTGCAAACGTCTCCCTCACTCGGCGGCTAGGGCAGCACAGTTGGCACAGTTATCATTGTCATTAGCTGATCATCATTGATCGGTATTCGATAGTAACCTTATTCAGTCCTCTGCAGCCGGACCGGAGGTCTAATTTAATGGTGTAACTGAAAAACCCCTGTGTGGGTTGGGAGTCTGGATTTTGTTAAATTCGACAAAAAGAAATCCAGCTTATTCCGGCAAGTTT
Organism: Istiophorus platypterus; assembly: GCA_016859345.1. Lineage (NCBI taxonomy): Eukaryota > Metazoa > Chordata > Actinopteri > Istiophoriformes > Istiophoridae > Istiophorus > Istiophorus platypterus. Next base: position 8,144,809 of record CM029116.1, read on the forward strand.
CAAACCCCTGCCGACCCGGCCCCGGTGGTTCTTTACTTGTCAGTCTGTGAGATTTTCATGCTTCTCCATTTCTGCCACCGCACCTTTCAGTGCAGTGATGCGTCCCCTGGCGCTCCCCACCCTCCGGCCGTGAGTGAACGAGGACGAAAGCCACCATGAGCGCCGACACCGACTGCAGGGCGGACCTGGAGTCGGAGACCAACGGCGAGCTGGCGGACCAGGTGGCCGCCATGAACGTGGCGGCCAACCGCGTCAGCCCGCCCAACGGCTACAGGTCCGGCGCTCCGCGGGCCGCCGGCTCCCAACGGGCTCGTCTCTCAGACAGGAAGCTGTCTCTTCAGGAGAGGGGCAGCCGCATGGCCCGGCAGCCCACCATCGAGACCAAGCGCGTGTCCATCACGGACGCTGATGTGAGGAGTCCCCGGCCGACGGAGGCAATATTCAACACGTTGCTCTTAAGATGCTCCCACTGATTGATTTCTCCCTTCACTTTCTGTAGGACTGTCTTCAGCTCAACCAGTATAAGCTGCAGAAAGAGATTGGAAAGGTGATCAATAAACATGTAGTCGCCCAGTAATCCAGATGACATGGAGCTGATGACCAAGGATTTGAAGTAATTCAGTTTAAACTAATTCATGTGTGTTGTTTTTACCCCCCAGGGTTCATATGGAGTGGTGAAGTTAGCTTATAATGAAGACTCTGAACAGTTCTACGTGAGTTGAAGCTCATAAATTGTGCTTTTATGGTCAAAATGTTCACATGTCAATATGTCTGACTATTATTTGCTCTGTCTGATTTATTCAGGCAATGAAAGTTGTTTCCAAGAAGAAGCTGATGAGGCAGTGCGGATTTTTGCGTGAGTGAAAAATCTCCATCCTGAACAGCATTTTTAATTTGTAATGAGTGGTCGTCATTGCTTTGGTGATACTGTATGTTTGTTTGTTTTTGTGTGTGTGTGTGTGTGTGTGTGTGTGTGTGTGTGTGTGTGTGTGTGTGTGTGTGTGTGTGCGTGTGTGCGTGTGTGCGTGTGTGCGTGTGTGTGTGTGTGTGTGTGTGTGTGTGTGTGTGTGCTCTCAGGCCGCCTGCCTCCTCAAGGATCAAACCCTCAGCAGCAGGATCCTTTCCCTAAAGCCGTGTTGCCTCTGGACAGAGTGTACAAGGAAATCGCGATCCTTAAGAAACTGGATCATCACAATGTTGTTAAGCTGGTGGAGGTTAGACAGTTGTCTCACAGCATGTAAACATGCAACATGCACGTTTATATAATCTGTTTAATTCAAATGATTTCTTTTTTTAATGATAGTTTGGCATTTTTCTGTAAGAAATATGATACGTTGATGGGGTGTAGGTAAAACATGGTAGATACTCACGTTTTTTCATGAATAAAAATATTATGCATATTTTTTTTAAAAAGTTTGTTTTTATATATTAATTTGCAAAAAAGCTATTTCTAATTGATGTGTGGATTATAACAGAAAAAAACCCAAAGTGATGCGAAAAGAAAATTAATTAAAGCACCTGCAAACCCCCACAGGTTTTTTTTTCAAATTAAATTTTTAACTGTGGCTAATTATCCCTCTGCCTTGGTTACTGATGGTATTTCTGTCCTGGGATTCACACGTAGTCACCGCACTGTATGTAATGAGACTGAGGAAGGGTTAAACTGAGAAGAGGGAAGAGCTCTAAAATACCTGGTATCCCCTGTGTTTGTGTAGTACGAGTGCGCAGGACCGTTAAAACCCACAAAAGCACCAGAGTCATTATTCCTGCAGAGCAAGTAACTCAATGGATGAGTGTGAAATAGGATAGAATATGAGACCCCTGAATTAACGTGTCTTTCAGGTGCTTGATGATCCCAATGAAGATGGACTTCATATGGGTAAAGACTCATTTACACATTTTTCAGTTCCCGAATTTAGCTCCTAATGTATTAGTATAATAATATCAGTGCAAAGGGAAGAAGCCATTAAAAATCTGGTTATTTATCCCCAAAGCCTTCGAACTGATGACAAAAGGGTATGTGTCTGTGCCTTGGTGCGCTCTGTCAAAATCCCAGTGGAGTAGTCGGTTTGACAATGCCGCCGTGGGACACGGTGTAAATATTTCATCTGCTTTTCTGCCTCTCTCCGCCCGTCCTGCCGATCAGCCCGGTGATGGAGGTGCCTACGGACGACCCTTTCACGGAGGAGCGGGCCCGCTTTTACTTCAGAGACGTCGTCCTGGGAATAGAGTACCGTAAGTGTGGAGTTAGGATTTACTTAAGCATCACACAGTAAAAACGGCATCAGTTTAGTCTAAGACCCCCCCCCCCCCATTTTGACACTGATAGCCGCATGTAAACATATAATAAATGATTATAACACTATAATGTAGCTGTAAGAGGATGAAAGTGTTTATTAATGTGTTTAACTAGCCATAGCTAGGGGCTGCTGTATTAACAGATAATGAATGAAAACACAGCTGTAATTATATAAAATGTGTCTTAACAGATGATGTTATAATTACCTGTAAATATTGTATATTAATAAAGGTATAAAATGACTTTATAGCTGTTTACAACTACATTATAGTGTGTTACGAATAATTTATTAAGTATGTGTATACTGCTTATAAATTCTAAATGGGGATCTTAAAGTGAACTAATAGAGTAAACACCTTTAATAAGCTTTGCATTTTAAATTTCTTTTTGTAAAGGACACCGTGTGTAGAAAATTTCCCAGTTTGAGTCGTTGAACAAGCTGGAAGTAACATCCAGTTCCACATGTAGTTGATTTAAAGGCAGAGATGAATCCTGTGTTGTTTAATCTGAAAGAGGAGACTGAATTTCATTGAAAACAACAAAAAAAGAGCCTTTCTGGTGTTCACACCATCAGACGGCTCAGCAACTGCTCCATCCATACACAGTTCAAGGCAGGTTGAACGTGTTGTACTATGAAAGACCGGAAAACTTCACTGATCCATTTCATTGCCAGAGTTAAACCCGAGTGCGCCACTGTTCCTCATAGCTGCACCGAAAACACCGCTGCAGGGTCAATACCCTTCCTCTTTCCACTTACTTTGTCCAGTGCACTATCACAAGATCATCCACAGAGACATCAAACCCTCCAACCTGCTGCTGGGGGACGACGGTCACGTCAAGATCGCCGACTTTGGCGTGAGCAACGAGTTCGAGGGGGCCGACGCCCTCCTGTCGAGCACGGCGGGGACCCCGGCCTTCATGGCCCCCGAGATGATGACCGAACACGAGCGGAGATTCAGCGGAAAGGTGAGAACAAAGCTTCCTCTGCTGCTCTGGTGGGGGACGGACATTGGTAATCACTGAATTCCATATCTTTTGGCCGTGACTCATCACATGAGACTCGGCCTAATTGCGAGAAATTACTCAGAAGCGTTGTCCAACCGCCCGCTGAGAGCTTTTCCGCAATGACACATCCCTTGTAATTGGTGTGTTTGTTTACCAGGCCTTAGACGTGTGGGCGATGGGAGTCACACTCTACTGTTTTGTCTTTGGGAAGGTAAGCGAGTTCACAGCAAAATGCATGAAGAGTAAGATTTAAACATTTCGATTCATTTAAATTTTCTGTGTCCTCCGCCAGTGTCCTTTTTATGATGAATACATCGTCTCCCTGCACAACAAAATCAAGAACAAACCCGTTGACTTTCCAGAGACGTAAGCGAACATCAGGAAACATTCACACAGCAGAATGTCTAATATAACGCCTTGTTATGTAATATGAAACATGTAGTTACAACATAATATCAGTCCGGGGTCAAACCATAGACTCTAAGATTATCGCCGTGTCTCCAGAGGGCAGATGACAGCATCTGGCACAGAGTGAAGGTTTTATAGTAGATGTAAATATTACAATATTCTTTGCAGACTAGCTTTGAAAAAGCTAAGGTTTTTTTATGAAATTGAAAGGAAAAAAAATGATGCGGTACTTGCATTGATTATTAGTGAAAGCGGAGGGTTATTGTGGTAATTGTAAAACATCCCTGGTGCCATTGGTGATATATAAGCTCTTGAACTACTATGGACAAAAAAAACCACGTCTCTATTAATGGGGAGAATTGATACCTTGTGTAACCAGATCCTTCAACTTGAAAAGGCCTGATGGCCAGAGTTTTCTTTTTTATACTGTATCCATAGTTTAAAAGGCTATTTCCACTGCCTGCTCTTGTGTAGTTGATTTTGCAACTGTCATGCAGGTAGCCTGATATGATGAACTCAGCTGGTTCGGGGTTTTTCGTTATGTGTGGACAATAGATTTTTGGTGAAAAACGGGCTCGTTTTCATGCCTCATGATGGTCGGCTGAGAAGCTGAAAAAGTGCGTGCACCAGTCTCATGCAGTCTCGCAGCAGAAACTTTCACTTGTCACACCAGGTGAAACACACAGACTCCAATCCAGAAAAGACTGCATGCAATGCATCAAAATAAATAAATAATGTTATTAGGTGCATCTGTGTTTAACAAGTAAAACTATCTACTGCGAAAAAGTTTCATTCCACATTTTTCCTACTGATATTGTGCCAAGGTGAAAAATGTGCCCAGACCCCGTTCATACAACCACAGCCAAAAATATATTTTATCTGTGAAACCGTAAAGTGATTTTTGTCACTTTTCTTTTTCTCACAGGCCATTTATTAGTAATGAACTGAAGGAGCTCATTGGACGGATGCTGGATAAAAACCCCGAAACAAGAATCACCATCCCTGATATTAAGGTCCCAAAAAAAAAAAAAAAACAATAACTGAATCAGATTCTTATTGAACAAAATACAATTTGTTCACCGACAATCTGTGTTGGTTTTCCGTGTTGACGGAGTCACTGTGGTTGTGCGTCGTTACAGCTGCATCCCTGGGTGACGGAGGACGGCTCGAGTCCTCTCCCTCTGGAGGAGGAGCACTGCACAGCGGTGGAGGTCACTGAGGAGGAGGTGCAGAACAGCGTCAAACTCATCCCCAGCCTCTCCGCTGTGGTGAGTCCGAAACCCCTAGGCCCCAAACCGGCCCCTGGTTCGAGGAATCCAAAGTATCTTAGGCGCATTATTTTCACATTTACTCCTTCTGTCGATTGCTTGAAGGTTTCCCTTAAAAAATCTCCTTTCCTCTGTGGCCTTAGAGACGTATGGCTCGGTGGCATTTCCTGCCATGAATTGGTCTCAGGTTGTTTTCTACTAAACTCTCTTTCTTGAATATCAACATGTGCATAGGATTTTAAAAAAATATAATCTGAAGCTGTAAGAAATTCGGGAGGCCGATCGGCAGGCAAGAAAAAGTCAGACGTCGGCTTGAGGAAACCTTTTGTGTCCTTAGGACACAAAAAAATATCATTTTGTGCATCTTGTTGCCTGTTAAGTTATGACACGGCATATTTAAATGACAGGACAGCTGAAGGGGACATGAATAAACAGTCTGTGATGGTATTAGATTATTAAAAACAATGAAGAGTAACCACTCACAGTTTACCAGAAATTGAAGTTATTGGGATTTTTATTGGCATTTCATATTCAAAAATTTAAAAAAAAAAAGATGTAAATGTGAAATTTAAAAGAAGCAACAAGAGAATTTCTTTTCGCTGATCCTCTCCCTGATGTCCACGGCAGATTCTAGTGAAGTCCATGCTGAGGAAGCGGTCCTTCAGTAATCCCTTCGAGTGTCAGGGCAGACGGGCGGAGAGGTCCATGTCTGCCCCCGGAGGTCTTCTTACGTAAGTAGCCTCCTCTGTAAATCCCGCCTGCTCCGCCGAACCGCCAGCTCTGCGATCAGGCCTCGACCGGCACAGAGCGGCGAGCAGATGCTCGGATAAAAATAGAGCAGTCAGTCTCAAACTTTATATGTGTGCGGTGCGTCTCTCACTTGCAAAACAGGTTAAGCACATCTAGGCCATTAATCTCCGAGACACCGACGAGCTCCCACGTTGTTTGTTTTGTTTTGGTCCTTGTATTAGCGGGACACTCGGCCAGATAAACCCCCCCCACCCCCACCCCCAACCCTCCACCGGGCTAAATACAGGCCCCTGCGGCAGCAGAGATAATGGCTGCAATGCTTTTGTTTTCCATTAACAAGCCAGTCTTGTCGGCGGGGGGGGGCCGGCACAGCTAATTACACTTTGTCGGGAAGGGATGTGGAGCTATAGCTACATCGTCCTCCACACATACACACACTCAGACACACACACACACACACACACACAAACCACCAGCACCACAGTGTTACAGCACTGCAGTCTCCAACCCACTGAAATCTGCAGGGATCGGGCTGCCTGTCCATCTGACACATGGTCAAATGGTCAAATCTTAAACGACAGCAGGTCGGAACCGAAGATAAAGACAAGAAGGTTAAAGCAATAAATGCATCGCGGTTTAAAAGGCGTAGTTTGGCGCTGCAGCTGGCTTGGAGAAGAAGAAGAAGATCAACGATCTTAGGCTTGATCTTCTTGGAGGGATGATGTATTTGGCATTGTGTTCCAGAGATTGAATATCATATTGATTTTTCTGCCTGGAAATTAGGGACCAGTTGATTCAAGATTAGGCCTTTAAATTGAAATCGGCTCTGTGGTCTGGAGTTTGACCGAAGTTAGAGGTCTTTCTGTGTGGAGACCCAGAGTGTTCAATAAACGAATGAATAAATATTACACCAAGAAATACTGCGACATAACCTGAATATGAACAAATAGAGACAAAATATTGAATTCAACCGTAAAAATGTGTAATATCAGACATTTGTCTTAAACTCAGTTCATTATTATTATTGTGAAAATCTTCTTTTCACAGTAACCAAGTTAATTAATCATTGCAGTTTTTATTTCAAAATCCAGGCAAATCTGCACAAGCCGCAGCTAATGACATAACCGGCTCCACCGTGCTTGTCTTGATTGACGGACAAAACCCTGTGATGAAAGGCATTATGTAATAAAACAGTCACGGGGGGGGCTATTATATAAAAAATAATACAACACAATACAATAATAATACAACAGATACAATACAATAAGTTGTTATTGTCAAATAAATAAATAAATAAAATAAGTAGGTTGAATTTAAATTTTCACCAAATTTAGCTGTTTTTTTAAAAAACGCTTTGTATTTATTTACAATTATTTACTTCGCAATGTCTTTTTAAATTATTTAATATTGAGCACTTTGGTTCTCCTTACACTTAACCGGCCGGATGGTGGCACAATAATGAAAAAAACTGATGAAACGACGGCGACAACATTGTTTAAGTTAAAAATTTCCGATACTGAATCTTAGAGGAACTGGCACTTTGGGAAATCTGTCTATGCGCTTTTTCCTTCTGAGACTTGGAGGAGAAGATTTTTACCACTTTCATATCTCCTCAGTAGATATGAAGCCACAGCCTGCGGCCCGTTGGCTTAGCTTAGCCCAGCAACACCCGTTGACAGTCTTTATGCTAAGCTAAGATAGCTTGATATTTACAGTAAAAAAAAATAAATAAAAAAAATAAACAATTTTCTCATCTACCTCTCTACAAAAAGCGAATAAGCTTATTTCCCTAAATGTCTGACTGTTCCTTTTAACTGCGACAGCTACAATAAGATAAAAGTCTGTGTTGGTGGTGAACTGTGGTACAAGCTGACACACAGTGCGGCCTCTTACATCACATCTCCTTCTTGCAGTGGCTGCTGGGGCTTACTGGGCTCTTCGCCTCAGATTCATCCTTCCTTGAGGTAAAATAAATAGGTTTTTTTAAAAAGCCTTTAGGCCGAGCTCATGCGCTCTTCACCCAGCACGGCTCATCATCATCAGTTGTTTGTTCAACCTTAAGAGGATTTAAGAGGGACGAGGCAAAGCAAAGCTCTCGACGACGAGCTGTACCTAAAATAAATGGACACGCGCGCACGCATACACACACACACACATAGAGGCACACACACACACACGCACACACACACACACACACACACACACACACACACACACACACACACACACACACACACACACACACACGCATGCACGCATAGACACACACACACACACACTCACAGACACACACACATGCGCATGCAGACACACACACAGACACACACACAGACACATACGCACACACAGACACACACACACGCATGCACACACACGCATGCACACACATGTGCAGACACACAGACATGCATGCACACGCATGCACACACACACACACATGCACACACGCGTGCACACACACATGCACACACACGCATACAGATGCACGCACGCACGCACACACGCATGAAAACACATGCACGAACACACAAATGCACACAGACACACACACATGCACACAGACACACACATACACACACCCACGCACACACATGCATGTGCTGCCTCCCTCTGTGTCCTCTCGAGGTTGTTGTGGATAAAAAGTGATGAGCTGTGCTGTGGAGGACATGTACTCTTTGACATTTTCAGTCTAGTGTTACCCGCCCCCCCCCACACACGCACACACAAACACACACACCTCCCTCACCCCCCACCCCCCTCATACCCCCCGCCAGCCCCCCCCCCACCCCTCACCTCTTTCCCTCCCACCTCCAACAGCATGATCGAGCGTTCTTTTGCCAACAGGAAAGTCAGCAACGAGGGGAGCAGAGAGGGAGAGCTGGAGGACTTGTATGAGGACGACACCTTCACGGAGAGCGCAGATTAAATTCACACGTGCTTTGACACGGATTAAAAAAAAATTTCCCCTAATTTCTTTTTTTTTTTTTCCTCAGTTTAGTGCAAGAAATTGCTCTGCGATACATATTGATTATTTTTTTTAAAAAAAGGAAGGATAGTGCATTGAATGTATAGAGTCATAGCACGTAAAACTAGATTCTTATTCGGTCCAGCCTGCTTGTTGGCTGCTCTGTTAATATTTAAATGACAGTTGGCACGATCGATGGCATGTGTTGCTCGTGAACGCAACATGGACCATTTACTTTGGATTGTACTTAAAATTGTAAATATGCTCTTTGAAGAAGATATTTTTACATTTTCTTACTGTGGTTGAAGAGAATAAAAGACCTCGTCTGAACCAGTGGCTTTGAATGATTGCAGAAAAAACCTAACTGGGATTTATCGTGCACTGTTACATGCAGGAACACCACAGTGTTGCTGAGACACTAGGTGGCAGCCTTGTGACAACCTGGGTGTTCTTTTCTTTTTGGGTCCTTGGATTGCCTCATTATTACTCACCAGCTCAGCAAGTCTTTCTGCTTTGTTCTACGGGGGGTTTATGGCATTTTAACATTAATGGCGTTCAAATTTTTCTCGAAAATGTTATGTTAATCTGTGTATGTGTACACACCCATACATCACAATGCCTCCCTCTCAAACCTGTAGAATCGCTCGGGTTCTAAAAACACTGAAACAGTGAAACTGCGACAGATTTTTCCATTTTTAAGGCCTGCTTCAGTTTCACATGCACTTCGTTCCCCAGACCAATAGAGGGCAGCATTGCGTCGGAAGTAAAGAGATAGCCACCGACCAGGAGGCCCTGAGTTTGAGCCCTTGCTAGCAGTAGTAATCAACGCTGCCCGGGTAAGTCTCTAAATTATGGCTTTTCAGAGACGTTCAAAAACAGCATCCAAACATCACACGGTGTATAAATCGGATTCTCCCCTTGGATTTATGGTGAAATTCGGACTTATAAGCGTCATATTGCAGCACGTGCTCACGTTATACTACTACTGGTGCCCAGATGCTGATGGTGCAGCGACTTAAACACGCTTTGAATAAAGGGTGGAGACAGCGTACCGCTGGCGAATATGAAACTCTGAGAACAGTATTGGGAATAGAAAAACGAAACAAAGTTAAATGATTGTTCAGAAAATAATGAGATTCTTTAAACGAGAGTTAGAGCAAAAGCTGTTCCAAAAATGAGTTTGTATAGAATCAAGAAAATGGGATTCACAAAAGGGAAATGCTTTGATTTCAGTCTCCCAGTTTGTAGTTTACAAGCACTTACTGAGGGACTTAACCCTCGGTACAAATTAGCATTGGATTTAATATTGAATTTCCAAACAGCTGGTGCAAACAGCTCCAGGTTATTTGTTTGTTGATAGTTAATTATTGTAAACACCTCTCCTGATATATCTCATGTCTCTGGAAGGATATTATGATGAACGTATGAAAGATTCGTGTGGATAATAATACACCTTTTATTGTTTTTACACAGTATATGAGCATTTAAAATAGATTGAGACGATTCAAACCTGACAATCTAAAAAAAACGCTAAAGAAATATGTAAAACGATGATAAAATGTAAATGTTCTCCTAAATTTTGAGGGTAAGGAATCAGAGAAATTGGACGGTAATTTATTCTCTTCTTTGTATTTTTATAATTTTCTTAGAAATTGCTAATACTTAGCAGGGATTCCTCATCGTGGCAAATATACAAATTTGAAAACTGTTGCATTTTCAAAAGTTGTAGTTTTATTTTTTTTCCCAGTAGGGGAAAAAGTTAATCAGATCTTTTACCTGAGTAAAAGTAGCAATACCACAGTGTAGAAAAATGCTGTTTCAAGTCAAATTCCTGTATTTCAAAAACCCTTATTTAAGTAGAAGTACTATATTAGCATCAAGACATACAAAAGTACCAAAAATAAAAGTACTCATTATACAGAGTACTATAGACTATATTTGTATTATAATTACTAATGTTCAAACATCACATTAATTACGCATCCGGAAAAGGTGGAGCTCATTCTAACTACTCTATATACTTGCAGGTTTCGTAAGCTATAATAATACATTGAAATTCATTGTTGAGTATGTTTTTGAACTAATCATCTTAATCTGAAGTAACCAGAGACTAGTACAGCTCTCAGATAAATGAAGTAAAAGGTAAAAAGGCGTCTGTAACGTGGTGGAGTAGAATGTAAAGTGGCATAAACTGGAAATACTCAAAGGGCCCAGAGCTGGATATTTTATCCCAACGCAAACTGTATCCCATCGCCGCTCTCGTCTCTCCTTTGATTGTGCTGCAAAAATAGATCTTTCAGTTCAGAGGAAGAGGAGGAGGCATGATGCTGCAAAATGTAAAAATCCCTGAGGAAGGCTGCCGCCGCCAGTCGCCACCACAGCAGTACCGTCCATGCAGTGTCCCGATCGGCACAGATCTCAGGTGCATCAGGTTGAGCTGTGGACACACCATTGGTTTCGGGGGTGGGGGGGTGGAAGGGGGGGGTAGTAGTCAGAAACGACGAAGAGAGAAAAACACAAAGATCAAATTGTTATCGACAGTTCGGAGGAGGTCAGCGGAGCAGAGGGGGGAGGTTACAGGTGAACAGCCGATCCAGGCCACGATGTAAACTCACCAATGAAGCGTTTGCCCGGTAGCAAGAGCGGGTTTGAAACGGTGCCAGATCCAGAAAGACGGACCATCACGTGCCAGTTGGCCGGAGGCAGGGGAAGCAGCTAGCTGGCTCCATCCGAGGGTTACGTAACGCGCCCGCCAGCATCCCGGGCTCGTAAATCAGCACGGCCCATCCAGTTTGTTTAATCTTAAGCTAATGTTAGTTCTGTGCAACCGACTTGTTGTTTCCCGCTCTGGTTTCTGTAGCGGTTAAACAAAACAAAGATATGAAGCGCTGCGATGAGCAGAGGCGCTGGTGGGCGGATTTTGTTGCATCTGAACGCGGCCGGGCTGTTTCCCCTGTGTTTTTTGGTCTTTGCGCTGAGCTAAGCTAATGGGCTTCGGCTTCATATTCACTGGACAGTGGTGTCAATCTTCGCAGCTAAGTGTCCCGAAATGTTAAACTACAGGGACCACACTCTTGTTAAGTAGGGCTAGCTGGCGAGATAGCCTTGACTAAAGCTAATTTACTCACTTCCCCCCGTTTCTTTTAGACATGAATCTTTTTAATGCTCAAAAATTGTAGTTTTTATATATATATATATATATATACCACGTAAACAATACAACAGCCAATATATTATATCATAATTGACAGAAAAAGGAAAACCAGATAAACGACTCCTGCTAAATGCTAACTAACCTCACTAGTATAGTGGCAGATTAATTTAGCTCATTAGTTCAAATGTACCATTAGATACTGTTTGGTAGATACTGCATTATATTAGTATCTAAATATTTTGATGTAAGGTATTTGGAATCGATTAATAATCAGCTTAAAAGGCTTGATATTGTGGTTTCACAGGTTCTACTGTGTATCCGTCATATGGTTTGACTAAGAGCCTTCAGTCTTCTCGCCTCTGCTTCACCTCCGTCTCTGTGCTGCACAATAAAATCTGTAATGGCAAATATTCTGTTTATTTATAATCACAGATATATATCCTGCATCCTGCATCGCCACAGCCTCAGATACAAAAACAAAGGTCTGGATGATGGCGTACGATGAACCGCGTGAACTCCCACGTTACATCTTCTGCGTCGGCCTCCCTGTGATTTTCTTCTTTTTCTTTTTTTTTTTTGTTTTGCAATAAAAAATAAAATTAAATCTACCCCCACCACTTTAGCCTCCGTGAGCTAAAATGGTGCGTGAGGCCATTTGTATTCCTGCAGTCAGCCCATTCTTCTGTTCGCTGCAGTTATGTGAAGACCAAGGAGGAGTGTTTCTCAGCAAAGATTTCTGTGGAAACCGTTGCCATGCAACAGCACAATACGGCGATCGTAGTAACTTCACTGTACGACTGCTCTCTTTCTCCTCAGCTCTCGCTGCCCTGGGCGGCGATGCAACGTCCCGTCCTGTTCCATTCTATTCTGTCCCATTCTATTCTAATCCGGTCTATTTTCTGTACATCCAGATGCATAATAAGCTCTTTCTTTTTGGCCCGCGCACTGTGGTGTCATTGTTTTCGCGGACGGGCCGGGGAAACTTTCGCCTCAGCGTCTGGTTCCACACCCAGGCTCCCTTCGGTTTCCACATCCAGCGCCAGCTGCAGCCCGGCCTCGGACATTTAGCTAAACACTGACCTTTGAGTCTCACTGTTAACCCTCTAGTGCTGTCACCGCGCCACGTCTCACCCGCGCCGCCGTCCCCGTCTCGCTCTGTCTTCTCCGTGCCTGCCATTCACCACGGCCGACCCCGCTGACCCGCTGTCAACTGAGCTGTGCGTCGCCGCGAGGCTGCACAGTGGAGGAAGGCGATTCTTTTTCTTCTTCTTCTTCTTCTTCTTTTTTTTTTCTTCCTCGCCTTCCTCGTCTTCTCTCCTGCGCTCTTAGGAATCCCCCTGTACCCACATACATAACGAGTCACTGGTGAAGACGTCAGACAGACCCACAAACGCCGGGGGGGGGTATAATTTTTCAACCAGCTGGCACCTGAGGAAGCTAATTGTAAAACAAAGCATGACAGGCTAGACACAGTCAAGGCAGAAGGTACATAGACACCGACGACGAGGAGCGGGAGGACACGGAGGAGACCGGTAACCCCGTCAGGAGCGTTTACCCCGGAAAATACAGAGCGAGCAAGGCATTCAGAACCGCTTAATGATGGAATGCGGAAAACCCACATCCAATCCGGCATTTGCAGATGAAATTCAAAACGCCAAAAGTCTCCAGATTAAGTTTCAGCCATCCAGCCTCGGTCTCCCGCTACGACCCCCCCCCCCCCCCGCCGTGTAAAAGCATCCAGGACGAGCGCGACTATGACTGAAAACATGTGAGCAGGAAAGAAAAAAAGACAAAAAAAGAAATCACTCCCTCATTCAGATGCGACTAAATTTAGCACAACGTTATATCTATTTCACTGTGTGGGGCCTCCTCGCTGCAGATACCCCCCCACCCCGGTCAGCGCTCTGTCAGAGGAGGTCACACAGATAGGTCACCTCCTCCGACAGCGAGCTGACTGTGGAGGATCCTCCGATTGTACGACTGCCCCAAGGGGGGGGGGCACTTACCCACCATCGTGGCTCTTGTTAATGTTAGAACAACAGAGCAGCAGGTCTAATGCACATTTTTGCTAGGAACCAAACAGGAGCCGTTACATCTCTGTTAATCACCTAACAGTTCATCGACGAAGAATCATTTTAGCGCCGCATATACAGTGAGGTACGATTCTTTTTCTACAACAAAGCGTCAAACTTTATAAGCCCCTTCAGGTTTAGAATATATGGATCTTAATTTGCAAAGTAACAAGTAGCTAAATACCACATGTATTTGAGATAAATGCGGTGGAGTAGGAGTAAAAACAAGTGGCGTGAAAAGAAAATACTCAAGTAAAGTAAGAGAACCTCAAATTCGTGCTCAAGTGCAATACTTAAGTAAATGTACTTCATTACATTTGAAAAAGGAAAATTTACATGAAATAAAATTTCTAAAAGGCAAAGGCAAAAATCAAGGGGTCGTTAAAGCACAAAGCATGTGAAAGACAAAGTGTTGAAAATTTCAAACTAAAAATCCACGTTCTCTCTCTGCTCTTTTTAAAAATCCAGGAATATTTTTGTTACTGTTAATGCATTTTCTTCTCCTTTTTTTGATACATCATGTAGCCATACATAACAATTATAAAAAAATATACATATATTTATTTTTTAGAAAAGGGTTTAGTATAGAGTAGAGGGTATTTTGCAAGTAACACAAAAGCAGTTTGATTTTTGTCACATCTGCTCTGTGTCAGGTACGTCACTAAGATTTCCCAGTCCTCGCCTTTAATATACGTTTTCATTCACAGTGAAAGTTCTTCACTTGCTTAACAATTAGAAGGTGGATATTGATGTTAAAGAAGTATTGTGTGGGTCTATCTTGGGTGAAATTGATATATTTAAGAGAATTATTTACAAAGTGAAGTAAATCATCTTCGTGCATCCCTAGATATGTCATAAACACATCAAATAAGAGTTTAAATAATGCAGTTGGAGCCTTCTCCTGTTATTTTGTCAGGGGACCTGGTGTGACAGTGATTCTCCATCAGTGGAGGGATATGACGTGAGTGCGGGGCGAGGCGAGGAGGGGCTGGGGGGGGGGGGCGCTTAATTTTAGACTCACCTCTAACAAAGTTCTGCTCATCACATAAGCCTCTGTAGATATGAATACTCACCCACAGTATGTAAGTAGCAGAAGTGTAACCAAATAATTACAAGAAAAGACAGCAGCGTTCTAGGTCGCGGCCAGATGGAGAGCCCTTCTGTCAGATGCAATGTATCCTGCAATGTTTTGGGACAAGTGCTCCCTAAAATAGTCCCTTAAAACCTTCAGCTGAACGTTGTGGCACTTTCTGATAAATAATAGAAAGTCTGAATGTTAGTCTGAATAATTCATTCTGCAGCAGCCGTGCATTACAGCTGTCTTTGTGCCTTAAAGAGTCAGCAGTGCTTTTTTTTTTTGTCTTATCATAACTTAAAGCTACAGAAAAAAATAAAAAAGTAAATAAAACATATATATATATATATATATATAAACATAGACTTTAAGGAAAAGCAGATTTCAGAGTTGAATATTTGTATTATCTGCGTAATTTCATGTCATGTGTCGTGTGTGACAAGAGGGAGGTATAACCGAGGAATCAGACTCTCCTAACTGAAGATCTGAACTCTCATGGTCCTCACAGAAGCTGATAGTCTCTAAAGTGGAGAGGCTGTCACATTGATGTCTCTGGTATACTCACCGTCTACTCACAGGCTGCAGGGAGGCCTATTTATAGATCTGCCTCTGTTCTCTGCTTCTACATCGGTCCCCTCTTTCTGTCCGTCTACTCTTTTCTCCCTCTTTCCCTCCGTCTAATGGGCTGATATTTCTGGAGCCGTGCAGCTAATATCTTCTTTGCATCTTTGAGGCGCAGATCACGTTGAGTCAGATCATAAACTTTCTCAGGATTCGGACGTGTTTGTCTCTTTCATCAGGGCCTGTGCGATGCGATGCGTAGAAATATTATCTCACCATGTCTGGTCTCAGCAGTGAAGTGTAGGGATTGAATTAAGCATCAATCCATGGTTTTATTTCTAACCCCTGAATGGCCATGAGCTGCCATGTTTCCCCTCCAGATTCTCGAACTCGCCGAGTGATTGATCTCCATCCATCCTGTTTTGAAATGAGAGAGAACGTTCTTTTGGGGAACGCGTGGAGCCGAACGTCAGGCTGTTTGTTCTCCTGGTGCTGCCTTCCACCGTCCGGTCCATACAGCTGCCGCTATCTGCCCCGAGCCTAAAAACTAGCCACAACAGCCTCGAGGCTTGGCTGACGACGGATGGGTTGGCAAGGAGTGTGAAAAGCTTGAGCCACAGGCGTTCTCCGTTTAACCTCTCACGGATCCCCAGGGCAGAAATATGCTGTTTGAGTCCCTGTTGAACCCCAGTGCAAGGCAGCTCCAGGCACCGACAACCCGATCGGGACCCCAGAGCTGAAACGGTCGGTTGATTAATCAATTGACAGAAAATTGACTGGTGGCACTTTTGGTAGCCGATTTATTTTTTGAATATTTCTTTAATCAAGATTCCAAAAATCCAGCTTTGACAGTTGGTTAGACAAGAACAGCAATCAGAATATGTTCACTTGGGCTTCAGGGAATAATGACAGGCATTTTTTCACAATGTTCCGACTTTTAATCCACTGAACAATCAATCGATTATTAAGGAGAACGCGTGTCAGACATATCGATCATGAAAATGACCGTCTTACAGTACTTCTTTGGTGGAACTATACTACCTTGCCGCAGTGCCTTAAATACTTGACACAGAAGCAATTTGATTAAAAAAGAAAACTTTACAACAAATGACCACGATAGGAACGAAAGATTTTACAGTCTTAAAACTAGGCAGAGTCTCTCTACAAGAGCCACAAGATGGATGATGGAGGAGCAAACATGGTTGATATTGGTAATCTGATGCCACAAAGTCTGAAGTGACCAAGAGAGAAGGAAGAAACGGGTCCTTAAGGCCATTATCAGCTTCAACTGAAGGTCTGCAGCCAAGTTAGCAGATCTGTGGGGCCGCGCCCTGAGCTAAACGCTCATGCTAACATCTTGATGTTTGGCGGGTTTGGTACCGTGTTCGCCGTCCTAGCGCTGCATGTTGGATAACTGGCACTAAACGCGATGCATCCAATGACTGCCGAGGTATTTCACCCTGAGCCCGATCAGCCGGCGACGCCCGAGGAAACATGGGGGGGGGGCTGTGATCGAAGTCGGCAGATTTCATCCTCTTGGGACCGTTTCACTCCATCCAACGCTCGTCCAGATGTTTCACCTGAGCTAGAGCGGTGGACCGACAGCGACTTCTTATTTACCGCGGACACGAGGGGGGTTGTCAATCTGTGCAAGATACCAAAAGGAGCATAATTGACTAAAATGTCAAATTATTATTGTTTTTAAAAACATTTTCCCTTTAGTGAATCTGTTATACTCTACTTTAACTAAGGGGGGGGGGGGTTACATAACTACCCCTCTGAAAACTTGAAAAGAGCTCATGAAATTCAGAGAGGCCCGAGATAACCCACCTGCATCGTCTTCATCTTGAACGGTTTCTTTTACATCACATCCAACGACACGGCGCCGAACGGTGGCATCACAGCGGCCGTCCGCTGATGCTAATGAGGAATTTGAAGCAGTGATTTAGAGGGCGTTCGCCTTCGGAAGCCATACAGTAATTACGGCTCGATGATCACTTGTGCCTTGTCATCCTGCCCCCCCCCAACCCCCACCTCACCCCCAACCTCAACCCCACCCCCCCCGGGGACATAATGCTTCATGTTATGAAAGTGTGTAGACGGGACCAGAATTGTACAAGTGGAAGTGAAGCACGGCAGAGCGGCTTTCATGTTTTTCACGCGTCCTGCAGATTTGACCTTTGTAGATTTCCTCCATTAAATAAACGGATTTGAATGGATACGTATGTTTCAATGTAAAAAGCCATGAATTAAAGGCTCACTCCTGAGAATTAGCTATATAGTTTTACACTTACTGGACAGGAAAAGTGCTAAATTGAATTCGAAGCCGCTGGAGATTCGGCTACATGTCGGGCCCCAGTGTGTTTTGGGATGTGTGTAATGTCACCGTTGCCCAATAAAGACGACACCGATGTCCCTGAGAGTGTAGCAGTGCATTAAAACACAGGCTGGAAGACAGGTTGGTGCTGAATCCTAATGCCTCCTGTGTGCTTGGAGCTTTCCTTTTTTTTTTTTTTTTTTTTTTACAGGATGCAATAGGTGTCTGAGCAGTGCAGCAAAGGAGCCTCGCTGATAGTGGGATACTTATTATAGCCCTAGCAACAGGAACGGGATTGGTGGCTGTGGAGAGTGTGCCTGTCAGCTATTGGCTGGCAAGGAGGACCGTTCAAAGCACAAAATTTCATCTCATGAAAGGTTCAGTGCAGCAGGCTGCAGCAAGAGGCTGCAGTCTGAGGGCGGGTGATCCAGCGGCCTGGCACTCGCAGCTTATCAATCAGTCAGAGGGCTCCACTCCCAGTTTGAAACACACAGGTATGCATAGCCAGATAAACCTGGCCGATGGCTGCAAAAGACACTATGTGAACATGGAATTAAGATATAGTATCTCCTCCCATCGTCCATCACGAGGTGAGGGGTTTTATTTCGTTGCAGTGCCGCTTCTCTGCCGCAATCATAAAATCTCTTGTCTTTAGAAGCAACATGCCCCGATCTACGCCCTCCATCACCTGATGGTTAGCAAAGAGCCTCATCTAAGACGTAGCGTGGCTGTGGTGTGAGCTGGCGCTTGTCTCTGCACTGCAGCTAACGCAGAGTCCGTGTCATACGTTCACCCACGGACACGCAACCCATGCAGCGGTGCAGGCAGGTACAGTACAGTACGCACGGAGCCCATCCAGATGTGGACGCAACACACACACACACACACCAGTTATGTGACCGACATTAGAGTTACATAAGGTCATATTGACTTCCCCGATCAGTGTGTAGGCTGTTAAACTCAACAGAAATGTCCAAAATCTGTTCAGTCATGAACTCACAGAATGGGAGGGGATGAGCCGTGGTGTTTCTGTTATGGCTGTAAATGGCCACATTATGGAAAGAAATGAAAATATAGAATAATACAGATAAACAAATAACTTTAATGGACAACAGATGGCAACCAAAACTTCCTCAGAGCATACAGTTTGTATCCCATGGTCAGCTATCACACCCACACCCCCTCCATTTTCTAATTTCCAGTAGATCAGCTCCTCTTGATCCAATTTGTGATTAAAATCTAACTCTTTTCTCCTCGGATCTCGTCTCCGTATGTTTTCATGTCACAGAAACAAGGATCAACATCTAAAATAATGAGGAAAATAAAACACAAACCACTGAGGGAAAAAAAAAAAAATTCAAAAAGGAACACAATGCATGTATTCTTGGCAATGAGTGAGTGTCCTGACATGGTTTTGTTTTTTCCAAAAATATTCAAACAAAAAACCCGAGAGAAATGTCCAGTTTCCGCTCGTTTTCTTTTCCTTTTTTTCCTAACGCACGATTTAAAAATTTCAAGCGTAGGATCTGAATCCGTTCTGATATTTAATAGCTGTGTGAGCAGTTGTGCATATCGGCTCAAGGATTTCATGCATTTCGTCTGGCGAGCCTTCGAGACCGTCGACCTCATACTACGTTAAAAATAAGTCAAAGCAGCTGTGACAAGAGTGTGTGAGCTCATGGAGGCTGACTCACCGCGGTGACATAATTGGCATACGTGAACGAGGGTGTGTGACTGACCTTAAGGCTTTAGGTTTCTCTCTCAAGCCATCACATCTGAAATAAAAAATAAAAGCTGTTCCCCCCAAAAAACTGCCATCTATTAGGAAAAATAAACTGCCATCTGTATGAATATATTAATGTAATAAACTATAGAACTAGCAGCATTTTATGAGGATTTTATGAGCAGCTCTCCGTGCCCCTAAGCAGCTTCCTAGTGTCTTAAGTTTGCTCTGAAGACGCGAGTTCTCCCATTTCGCTCATCGATACCCGATTCTAGTGAATTGCCTTCGCTTTCCCTGCGACTGTATTTTTGTGCATTTGGTGTTGAATATTCATATCTTATGTGCTGTACAGAAAGCAGACAAATGTATAAAGTGAGGAACCATTGACGGGAAAACTGTTACATCTCGCACACATGCTTGCAGGAACTCAAAATACTGGGCAGATAAATCCTTTTTTAACCCCCCCGTAAAGGTTAATTTGCAAATTGAGGCATATCAAATAATGATACAGGCACCAAAAGAAAGCACATACTGTACTCAGGGCACAAAACAAAGCTTTAAAACTTATTTTTTCTTTTTTTTTTTCTAAGAGCCGGTTTTTCCTTAAAAACTTTCTCATGGGTGACGATACAACAATACACTAGACCACCACGGAAATGGTGCATGTATAATTTAGTCATATTCTTTTTTATTATCATAGCTATTATTTCGGTTCTTGTGCAACTGCTACATAATGACTCACATTCAAGATATTTTTGTCACTCAGGAACAGCTAAAAGGTATAAAAACAAACAAACAAAAAAAAAAAAGTATATTGTCAGAAATAAAATATGGTCCATGTTTGTGAATCATAACAGAAACATTGAGCCTGAAAACTTCACCATTATTAAAACTGGATAGCATGACAGAAAAAGTACTTAAATACTGTTCAAAGAACAAAATATATCATAATCATACTTCAATGTGACAAACACCAGCTGGTAAGATTAAGTGATCACTGGTGGGTTTTTATCTTCCTTTTTTTTTCTTTCATTAACAAATTAAATACACATATTGCATGTCACTATAGCAACGCCCATTACAGGTCAATTTTTACGATCACCATTTTGGTATAGCAAATGAAAAACCGTAACAAAACGAAATAAATTAAAAATTAGAAATCAACATCAGACAAAGCCTGTTTTTCTCAATCATATGAATACTTAACACCCACAGTATAAGTTAATAAAGTCAAGCTACTGTATATAAATACATCACCAGCATGCACAATATTGAATAATCGATATTATTGTTGTCATCATCTTACACTGAAGAAACAGTATAGTAGGCAAGTGCATTTAATAAAACAAACACAGAAGTAAACCACAAACTCTGAAGCTGCTTTTATTAATTTTTTTTTTGTCTTTTTTTTTTTTTCTTGGTTTTATATCGTTAAGTCTCTGCCTTTAGTAATCTTCACCTCCAAAGGAATCTATGGTTCCGGTGACGAAAACAGACTAAATCTGTCAGATGCCAAATACACTTTAGACAGAGAGAGGGGGAATAAATTTTTGTCTAACCAGTCCTCATCTTCGCTCCCGTGTAAATTATCCTATAAAATTTTGGGGGAAAAGTTTTTTTTTTTGTTGTTGTTGTTTTTCGTTTTGTTTTCTTTAAATCGGTTTCAAACGTTGTCTTTTATCGTTGTTGGCGGGAGTTTAACATCCATGGCTTGCGGGGCCACTTTCTCATGTATTGACTACTACTGGAACCAATGCAAACTAGTTTGGTTTTTTTGTTTTTTGTTGTTTTTTTTTTGTGAGGCATTCCCATTCAAGCATTTTCTCTCTCAAGTGACTCAAATGCATCTCTATCACGCAAAAACCTAACTAAGCAGCTTATCTCGACAGAACCAAGATCAGTTCCTAAGCCAGTGTGCGGCTGCCATTTCAATCCAACAACAACCACTTCAGGCTGATTGACTGACATATCAGTGGTTTTGGCAAATGTCAAAGAGAAAATCAAGAAGACGGAGGCCCCTTTCAACTGTATATATATTTCTATATATATTTAAACTAAGATTTAACCTCCACTCCCACCTCTCTTTTCATTCTTTTCTTTTAACACATGGAAAAATAAAGAACTGCTGCTGCGGTAGTATCATCGGCAAAAGCGGCTGCCAAAGTCCACCGGCCCTTCATATTTTTTTTCGAAGTGGTGTTTCGCTTTAATTGTTGCCCTCCCCTCCCTCGTCATCCTGCTGGTCACTTGTCCACAGTGTCAAGTTGTCTCGGAGCAGCTGCATGATGAGAGTGGAGTCTTTGTAGGAGTCCTCGTTGAGGGTGTCGAGCTCGGCGATGGCGTCGTCGAAGGCGGTCTTGGCCAGATGACAGGCCTGCTCTGGGGCGTTCTGGATCTCGTAGTAAAACACAGAGTAGTTGAGGGCCAAGCCCAGGCGGATGGGGTGGGTGGGCTGCATGTGCTCCTTGCTGATCTCGTGGGCCTCGTTGTAGGCCTTCTCCGACGACTCCACCACCGTGGCCCTCTTCTCCCCCGTGGCCACCTCGGCCAGGTACCGGTAGTAGTCGCCCTTCATCTTCAGGTAGAACACCTTGCTCTCGTGCTGCGTGTCGCTGCAGTTCTTGATCAGGAAGTTGTCCAGGAGGTTGAGCACGTCCTGGCACACGGCCTCCAGCTCCTTCTCAATCTTCTCCCGGTAGGCCCTGACCATCTCGATCTTCTTCTCGTTGCCGTCGGCCGAGGTCTTCTGCTCGATGCTGGAGATCACCCTCCAGGAGGAGCGGCGTGCGCCGACCACGTTCTTGTAGGCCACGGACAAGAGGTTCCTCTCCTCGTTGGACAGGGCCTCGTTCAGCTCTGTTACCTGGGAAAGGGAGAACCGGGAGCACGAGCTGTGATTAACGGCACCGAAACTGCATTCACACCGCACGAATACAAAACGAAGAGACATTATTAGCTGAGTTTAAACAATAAATCGACGGATGGAAAATAAAACAGCAGCTACGTCTGGCAAAAAATGCCGATCGCATATCGGTTAGTCTCAAAATGAAGTATTTCCTGGTTTTCTTTGTTTTATATCACTAGAAATTCAATATATCTTTTGGTTTTGGACCAAAATTTTGAGGTGTCCCTTCAGCCTGGGGGTTAATCAACAATCACGAACTGCAACGTCCCCGGACAGAGTCTGACCGCGGAGCCTGTGTTTCATCTCTTGTCCTCGTTTCCTGTCACATCCTAAATACGGCCCTTTGGTGAAGCCACGAAAAACCCCCAAAGAAATGCACCTGGTATAAAAAAGAGTAGGAACCGAATGCGGTGGGCAGGAAAAAGATCAACGAATCGGTTATTACGAAACACACTGTCTCTTTCCACGTGAAAGAGTCTGGACTGACGGTACAGTCCACGGCACAGGAGATGAGCAATATTTCGCTTGTCGTGTGCAATTCCCAGTTTCCATGGCGATCCATTCATTTAGTGCACCAGCAGCTCCAGATGTCACGTGGACAGCTAATGCTAGTTAGCGAGGAACGATACTCAAGATAGTCAGCAGCAGTGGGGGATTGTGTGTGTGTGTGTGTGTGTGTGTGTGTGTGTGTGTGTGTGTTGGTGTGGGGCTGTGTGTGTGTGTGTGGGTGTGTGTGGGGGGGGGGGCTAAAATGTTCCCACGAGCACTGAGGGGCAGCTGCACTGTAAAAGAAAACCATCACTGCACAGGCGTTTCACGTGTCCCAGTGACCTTCTCTCTGGCTGAAAATGACCTTTTTACCTGTCTGAAACGCCGCGCCGTGACATCACTCTGAGTCCGATTGATAAATTTAGATTTTGACCGATCGGCGTGACAGTCGGACACTTGTCCGAAGGACCCGGCGTTGCTATAAAAAGGCCGTATTCCTTGGGCTTGTCTGAATGGAAAAGCAGCAGCCTCATGCTGGACTGTGAACTCTGTCACGAGGCCTGAACTCAAAGGATGGAAAAATACCAAAAGGAGTATCTTGGGTCTCACAGAAGCTTTCCCCTTAGGAAAGCGGCTTTGATTTTTTTAATCTAAAAATCTGCCGCTCGACGTGATAACGTTCCTCCCTCATCTGTTTGTTTTTTTTGTTTGTTTTGCAGAGATGGCGCAGGGTGGCCGCGTGTCCCACGGCCGAGCGGATGGAGGGCAGGGCTCCACCTGTGTGGGACGAAGGGGCCGAAACTGTGGCACAGACCTAATGATCCCATCCGACGGACGACGCTGAACGTGTGACGCTTGCGGGGAAAATGAAGCAGGTTTCCAAGAATCAAATGATTCGACTGTTGTTGGGTTTTGTGTTTTGTTTTGTATTTTAAAGGAAACAAGTAGGTTTTCACTCTAAATATAATTAACTGATGATCGGGAACATTACTATTGCACCAGTTGGATTACAATCACATTAATATATATTTATCTATATAGATATAGATATAGATCTATATCTTTATCTATATAGATATAGATATAGATCTATATATAAATATAGATCTAGATATATATAAATATAGATATAGATATAGATCTATATAGATATAGATCTAGATCTATATATATAAATTAGCTGAATTAGATTACTGACTGTCACAACTACCTCACTGCTAAATCATATGTTCTATGGGCTATAATGACGTTAGTTAAAATACATGACAACAACTATTGAAATCCTAATTTAGAGCTAAAAAAAACAAACCCTATGATGCATATTTAGAGCTGAAACACTTAAGTCGATTAATCAATTTAGCTGGTTGACAGAGAAATTACTCCGCAACTACCACTAATTTGATGATCAATCATTTTATGTGGAAAAAATATTCAGTGGTTGTGGCTTCGGTGATGTGAACGGTTTCTTGTTTTTCTTAATCTTCCACAGTAACTAGAATATTTGGGGGGTTTTTCGTGCTTTCGGTGAAAAAAGGGTGAAGAACATGAAGGATGAACGAGGGGGGATAATCATTCGTTTCAGCCCTAGTCGCGTGTCCGTACAGGTTTCGTCCGGAGAGCTGCACAAACGGCCGCTGACGTGAGGGTAATCCGTATATATACTTTTCAGGAGGAAGACAAAGGTGGTGGCCCGTGGTTTCGCCACGTCTGGCTGCGACGGCAGAAGGGATTCCCTTCGTTTAGAGGACGAGAGTACACACCCCTGCAAAAGGGCCCGGTTCGGACCTCACGGCAGATTGGTTAAAGGGAAAGGAATCCCTCCCCGACCACACACACACACACACACACGCACATCCATCCCACCTCCTGCAACCAGAAACCCTCGATGACAAACGATCCACCCCGGGGGGGTTGGGGGAGGTGGGGTGGTGGTGGTGGTGCTCACTCCACCTCTCCCCAGGAGCACAAGACAAAATGTTCCCGGTTTCGGAGCAAGTGCGACGACGACTCCGATCTATATGCGAGCTCACGCAGGCCCTGGCTCAGACTCCCAGGATGCATCTGGTTCCAGCGTGAGCCGGTGTGACACAGCAGTTTTCTCCCGTTCTTTTTTTTTTTTTTTTGCCGTTTTTCTTTTTTAACCCGCTGCTGAAGCCAGTTCTCAGAATTTCTTAAGGGGACAGAGAGAGAGAAAGAGAGAGAGAGAGAGAGAGAGAGAGGAAAGGAAAGAAGAATAAAAGCAGACAAAGGCTGCGTCCTCAACACTGGCCAATGAGAGACAGCCCCCCCCCCTTTGTATCAGATACTACTCCGCTTAACCGGACTCATTAACCCAAAATGACTTCAGATTGCTGCTGGATGTCAGGAGGGGGAAGAATAAATAAAAAAGAAAGAAGTAGAAGAAGAAGAAAAACAACCTGCCCCGACAGGGAAACGGCGAAAAATGCGCCCGAGACCCGAGTGTGTGTGTGTGAGGAGGAAAGTGGACGAGCCTGCGATCAAATCTGATCATATTGACTCACTGCAATATGACAAAGAATATTCTAGAGAGATTCTACTGCCTCCTACGTTTGTTTAGAGGAAGGAGCAGTTTAAAGGCTCCTCGTGGACGGTTCCCCTCCTTTTTTCCTTTTCTCAAATAAAGCGTTTGTGCTGTTTGACTAAAAATAAAGAAAAAAGCCTCTAAGTCTTGTATACTGGAGGGAAGAGTAAGCAGATGCTTTATAACGTATATCTTTTTTTAATTAATGTGACAAAGAGAGGGGGAGGAAGAGGAGGAGGAGGAGGAAGAGGAGGAGGAGGGGGGGGTGGCAGCAGCAGTTGATAGGCTTTTTCCGAGCAACCTCACATGGCTCCCCCAGCAGAGGCTCTTATAGATTCGATATAACGGAGGGAGAGGAGGTGGGGGCGGATAAAAGGGGGGGAGAGGGTGGTGAAAAATGAAAAACAAACAAATAAATAAATAACAATAACGTTAATGATGATGAAAATAAAAAAGGGAGATGCGGTGGAGGGGAGCTGTTACATGACAGGAGCCACTTTATCGACCCGGGCCTGCGTGTGCGTTTCATTGTGATCCCCAGTCATTGGGCGGCACTGGCGACGGAGGAGGCACCGCCCAAGGAGCAGACGCTCCGACCCCCCCTCCTCCACCAACCCACCCCAAAAAGAAAGAAGGAGAGGAGGAGAGAAAGGCAGTGGCCGCTGGACGGACCCGGCCGCGGGGCGCTGGGGACGCGGAGCAGCGTTTGGTCCTGACGGCTGGCGGCGCGGCGCGGCGCGGCGCGGCGCGGCGCGGTGCGGTGCGGTGCGGTAACAGCGAGCGTAGCCCCCCCCCTCCCCTCCCCTCCCCTCACCTCCCCCTCCTCCCTCCCCGCCGCCCCGCATTTGCAGGCGGCGTAATGGTGATTGCGGGACGCGCCTTTACGCAATAAGGAGCAGTGATTTCTACCGACTCCCCCCAAAAAAACCCCAAAAACCTTTACTCTCTCCGCGCATCCGAATCACGACCCTGCCCCCCGGCTCCCCTCCTCCACCCCCCGGCTCCCCACCTCCACCCCCCCGGCTCCCTCTCGCCCGTCTCCCGGCCGGACTCACCGACTTCATCGCCGCGGCCATGTCGTCGTATCGCTCAGCCTGCTCGGCCAGCCTGGCTTTCTGCACCAGCTGCTCGCGGTCGACCATGTTTTCTGCGGGACGTGCGGCTGCTTCGTCGAGCTGCTCTGCTCGGGCTTCGGGGGCTGGAGCGACTGATCGCTTCAATCGCGGTGCGGTGAAATCCTACGCGAGCCGAGCGCTGCAGCTGTTCCCTGCTGTCTGTCTGTGCTCCGTGCAGACGGGACACCCTCTCCCTCTCTCCTCTCCCTCTCTCTCTCTCTCTCTCTCTCTCTCTCTCTTTTTCTCCCCCCTCTCCTCCCTGCACACCCCCCCCTTCCTCCTCCTCCTCCTCCTCCTCCTCCTCACACACACACACACACACTCACACGCTCTCCCTCGGCTGCGTCATCACTCAGAAAGGTGGGTGTCTGTGCCAATGATGTAACACCCCATACAAGGGAACCAGAGGGGGCCAGGCGCTCGGGGACGGACGGATGGATGCACGGGAGCAGCCCGTGGGGTGGGGAGGAGGTGGGGGGTGAGGGGCGGAGGGGCTACGAAGGCCCTGTGGGAAATGGAGTGCCTGCGCGGAGCCGGGCCCGCTTACCAGCTGACTGACAATGGGAAGGTCCGGTCAGAACGCAAACGCCCACCAAACCCTTAAGCGGGAACGCCGTGCTCCTGACTGGGCGGTTCCTCCCTCTGCTCCCAGAACGGGCCCCCGGTTCCCCGTGGCGTCGGAGAACCGTCCTCTGAGGTCCCGGTCCGCGTCGACGCGATGGCGTCGCGTCATTCCTGCAGATCCGCCTGCTGCACACCGGCACTGCGGATCTCCGGCTCTGCCACATCTCGGAGGTTTCTCTTTTTGATTGTTGGGTTTTTTTTCCTACTTTCTGATCTGGCGACCCCCTTTTGGGACACGGTGCAAGGCCACATGCTGTGGATGTGGCCATCAGGGGACGTCCGCAGATCCCAGCACAGCACCCGAACCGACAACGGCCGCAGCGCAACTAAGCTCTGCGTGAATCCGAAGCCTGGTTCGGCTTCATGGCCCCATCGGGGCTCCATCGTCACCCGGGGACCGCCACGAGCACGGCGGCGGGCCGTCCCGTTGCGCCCCGGGTGCCGCATTTCCTCGTCGCGAATGCAGCGGCGCTGGCGCTGGCCGTTTAGAAAGCGGCTCGCTGGCCTCACCGCCCGGCGGGGCCCTGTGAGGCAAAGGGCGGAGGTCGCTGCGCCGGCTGGGCAACGCGGCCCGTGTCGAAAAACCATATCAGTGCTGTTTACCTGAGTGAAATTTAGTTGAGTGTTGTCAGGAGAAAGTACGTCAGGCATCAAGGGTTAAAGAAAAGGCTTGTTGTCTTATTACATATCATTAGATTAGTATTCGTCGCTGTTCAATCAGCATGTTACAGCCGTAACTGGTTCAGGTGGAGGTCGTGTTTTTTGCCCTCTGACCTCCCTCCCACCCACCTGCTCACCTGTCTCCACCTCTCCGATGCCCCCTGCTCCCGACCACCACGCCCACCTCAGCTCTTTTCCCGTCCCCCAGTGGGCTCGTAGTAAACATATCCCACCCTCGTCCTTTTTTTCCCCCCAGATTGTCGCCAGATTGTGTTGTTTGTGTTCTGCTTGTTATTGCCTGTTTGCCTTAATTATCACCGTGTCCACTAATACAATTATTTGACTTTTCCGGCATAAATCTGTGTCTTCAACTGGATCCTCCCTCTTGTTTTCCTGTGCAAACCGTGACAGAGAAATGCTACTAACGGCCTAAATTACAAATACACAGCGTTTGTTCCAGTCCACACTTTGAAATTATTAACAACATATGAACAGAATCTAAAGGAAAAGCGGGGATTCCTCTCGCTTGAGAAGCTCGAGCCATAAAATGTTGGAAATTTTTAGATTATCAAAGCTGTTGCCAATTTAATTCATAGAAAAGTGTCCTGTTTTATAAAACCCTCACATGCTCTGGTAAAACGCTTTAACCTCTGAAAAAGAGGAGCAGAAAATGGAAATACTCAGGTAAAGTTCAAGTATCTGAGAAATGGTAGTTAAATACAATACTTCAGTAAATGTACCATACCATGATTTTAAAAGTCATATATATATGACTTTTAAACGTCCACTCTATACATATATATGTATATGTATATGTATATGTATGTGTGTGTATGTGTGTGTATATGTATATATGTATGTACACATATCTATTCATTTACTTATCTATTTATCTATTTTTAATCGTGACATGATATTTATTTATCTATTTATCTATCTTATCTATTTATCTATTTTTAATCATGACATGATATTTATTTATCTATTTATCTATCTTATCTATTTATCTATTTTTAATCGTGACACGATATTTATTTATCTATCTATTTATTTATCTATCTATCTATTTATCTATTTTTAATCGTGACACGATCGTGTTCGAGGGGCAGCTCACAGGACGTCCCTGCACCGTAACCTGACACCGCAGTGCTTCCTGTCGTCCGGGCCGTGGGCGGACGAGCGGCGCCGAGAGCAAACTCTGCTGGTCAGGTCGAACTTGTGCAGCTGTTTTCTAAACACACCGGGGGCAGAACATGCTGATCAGAGGCAGTAATGTATCTGTGCTTTACTCGGGTGTCTCCGTTTCACGACCCTTGATCCCTCTGCTCCACTTCGTCCCGGAGGGAAACGTAGTACATCCTACCACACTAAAAAGTATAATGTTGACCAAAAAAAAAAAAAATTAGTTGCAGCTCCATTGATTTACTATATCAACTCCCAAGGGGGCATTTCCCTGCATTGGGTTACTTTACTTTTTACTTTTGATACTTCAAGTACATTTTCCATATGATATTTACATAAATATACCTAAGCAGCATTTTCAATGCAGGACTGTTACCTTCAAAGGAGTATATATATATATATATACATGTATATGTATATGTGTATATATATATATATATATATATATATATATATATATATATATATATATATATATATATATATATATATATACACACATATATATATGTGTTTTTTTGGTTTTATTTATTTATTTATTTTGTACAGTAGGACTTTTACTTTTACAGCAAGATCTGAACACTCAGGCAGCAGTTTTATATCGTAGCATCTTTAAATTCAGCACCACAGTCTTGGAGTCATCTAAATGTTGAAAGTGATTTTTCCCTCTGTCATGAGCCTGGTGTGCTTGAAGTTAGACGAAGAGACGGACGCCCACAGCTCCCTCCTCTGGTAGAAAACGGAAAAGGACGTATCTGAGTGTGAGGCACCACGTTCCACGATGAGGCGCGTGAGAGTAAATGAAGGTACTGCTGCTGTGAGGAAGCCACTGGGACCAGAGAACCGTCTCTTGAAACCCGCAGCAACTAGTCTCAGATCAGCTGTTGATGAGAGTGCGCCGACCGGCTCCAGCCGCGCGGTGGCGGCGGATTCAGCTTATTTTAAAAAATTTCTTGTGAGGCAACTGGGACGCCGGCAACGGCAAACCCAGGGGGACAGAATAGAGAACGAACGCTGTTAGTCACAAAGCCACGCGGCGGTTATCAGCTTATCTGCAAAACTATATATGGAACCTATCGACGTATATGATTGTCTAAATAACCCCCCCCAAAAAAATGCTCGATATATTGAGACAGCACAAATATAGAGATTACACTGCAGTTTAAAAGGTTGACAAGATGTCATTAAGAAGTAAGGGGGAGAATGTGCAAGTAAAAATAAGCCCCACGTTGGCAAATGTATTTTTAAACGACTGGACTGTAGATGAGCTGATCAGTGAACTAAGAGCATGAATACTAACGCTGTTTATTTCCCTTGTGAGTTTAAAAATTAAAAAACAAAACAAGATGTATGAAGGCAGATGGGTGAGTGTTTGAGAATCAAATTAAAGATTAGAAATAAGAATCTAATCCAAACCAACAACTCGGTCTGAAAGAACATGCAACGCTGTCAGACACCACCTCCGCCACCTCCACCACCTCCGCCCGCTCTCTCTCTCTCTCACACATGTATAACCCAACACGCACACACAGACACACACACACACACACAGGTTTGTTTAACCTTTCTCTGCCTCTGCAGCAGGAGATTACCACCTGCTGACCTGGCAAGAGGTCAAGAGAGGAAGCGTTGACTTACAGTGACTGTAAACTGGGTCGAGTCATGTTAGGAGAAGGAGTCGGGCCAAAATAGATTAAAAAAACAAACAAACAAACAAACGAAACACTTCCGCCTCACGAGACACCACAGCTTGATGGTTAAATTCATATGACCATCGCGTTTATATGACTTGAACTATAGAGGGGAAATTGAGTTTTTATTCTTTTACTGT
Source organism: Istiophorus platypterus (assembly GCA_016859345.1). Taxonomy (NCBI): domain Eukaryota; kingdom Metazoa; phylum Chordata; class Actinopteri; order Istiophoriformes; family Istiophoridae; genus Istiophorus; species Istiophorus platypterus. Next base: position 8,175,754 of record CM029116.1, read on the forward strand.
ATCAAATTTTGTCTCGTGACCATTTTCCCTCTTGCCAGGCAGACGAAGGCCTGTCAACCAGAGCCTATGTGGGAGAGAAGCCTAGTTTTAATGCACCGTCACACTTATGCTTTAACTTACTTGCTTTCTGTGGTGCAGAGATGCATTCACTGTTTACCCTTTAGTTGTCTTTCACAGACGCTAGCGAAGCGGGATTGACAACCAGGGAGAGAGGGCAACTGCCCCAGGGGCCGAGGAGGCCCGGGGGCCCAGACCCCAAGGGGGCCCCGAAAGCCACGGCTTCATCCCTCGTCATTGGTTTTGGCAAATTAAGGTTTTTCGCGCCGCTACAGGTGGATCCTGCATTACCAGCCAATTATGTTGCCCCATCTTCTTCAGTGTATCAACCTGGTTTTATGACCTTTATTATTCTTTAGGCCATGTTGTCCTCATGCGGAGCATATCAGACGAATAAAGTTGTGTTTAACCTGTTGCCAGACATCCCCGTTTTTGGACACAAGCTTGGAAATAATAATGATAAAAAGGTTTCGACCCCTTTTGATCGCAGTCATGACCCTGGTCTCCTTTGAATTGTGACTCTTTGAATGTTACAACCGAAATGTGACAATGAGTAGAAGAGATACTGAACCAAAGTTACAGAGGCACAAACAGGGCTCCTGTCCGTGGGGGTGGCAGGTGGTCGGCTGGGGGGTCAGTCGGGGGCCCGGAGCACATTTTTGCCCCAGCAACCATCTCTCAGCTGCCACATGTCAGTTAGAGCAGCCCATGAGATCGACCCGCTTTTATCTGAGCCGCATAAGATCGGTGGCTTCTTGAGGAACCTGTTTTAAGAAAGATAAATAAAAACACATGGCTCCCGTTACTTTCCTTGCAGAGTCTTAGAGTGCAACGGGCAGTGCTGAACCAGTGGATCTATCCACTTGCTTCAAAGAGGATTACTGTCCCTTCCGCTTAGCTTAGTTTACCTCAAATTAGGATGAGGGTAAGGAGAGCTGTGCCGTCTGCAGCGGCCATCTGTCTGCCAAGGGGACAGTCGAGCGCTCACGCCGGCGTAAATGGAGACGAGGCTGGAGCTGGACGTTCTGATATACCCGAACGAGGTGAGGATCGCCACCCCGGAGGACCTCCGGGAATGGGAGCTGGAGACCGCGAGCCAGGTGTCCATACCCACCGTCCGGCTCTTCGTGGCGCTTTACCCGTACAACCCCGCCGCAATGTCTCCCAACCACGAGACGGCTGCGGAGGAGCTGCCTTTCGTACCGGGGCAGATAATCAAGGTAAAAAAAAAAAAGCATTCGGCCTTCCAAACCTTTTTATGATTTTCATGTTAAGTGTTACGCTCTAGTGGTGGAGAGTTTAGTGCTGAGTGCGCAGCTATGGCGCGTGTTTTTTAAGGTGTATTTCCTTGCTGCATCAGTTAAAAAGCCCCTTTGAGAGAACATGACAGTGTTTCCTGTTTGTACTGCAATCAGGCCTAGTGAATGTGCACAAAGATATTGGCAGGGTTTTTTTCTCTCTGTTTCCTGTCACCTTTTTTAACCGATTAGTGAGATTTGCTAACCTGTGACCGAACCAGGCAGCTGCTGTGACACGTAGCCACATACCCACCGCGCATTTTTTTTGTTCGTTTGTTTTTTCCTTCTCCCAAAGCACAAAAGTGAAGTCAGAAAAACTACCTGTCCCTGCATTTGTTAGGTGTTTGGAGACAAAGACTCCGATGGTTTCTATCACGGGGAGTCCGGCGGCCTCTCCGGCTATGTGCCAAGTAACATGGTGGCCGAGGTCCCGGTGGATGACGAGTACCTGAAGCATCTACTCATGCAGCAGGGATTCCTCCCTGTGGACCACACAGGTATCAGGCCTCTGCCTCTGCAGGACGCTGTCCAGTAACACGCCGGCAGAGCGGCAGCGGTGGAAGAAGTACCCAGAGTCTTTATCAAAGTAAAAAATAGCTATACCGCAATTTAGATGAGACTGCTACAAGTGAGAGCCCTGCTTTCAAAAGTCTAACTCTGTAAAAGTGCCTAAATGTTACCAGCAAAAATGTACTCGAGTATCCAAAGTAAAAGTGGCAGTTTTGCAGAATTGCGCAGAGGAGTGTTAAATAAAAGATGAATTTCTAGTGTGACAATATTTTGACTCGTGGGTTATTATCTTGTAGGACAAGCTCGAGTATGATTTCTCAGGGCCTCGGGAGCTACCGTTAGTTTTACCTCAGGACAACTTACGATTTAATCATTCTCACTGAGAAAATCCCAGCGGAGCTTTGATAAGTAATAATGAATCACATCCTATAAAATGATCCTATATTTCATATGTCAGGTAAATAAAGTGGAGTAAAAAGTGTATTTCCCTCCGAAGGTGTAGTAGATGGTGCGAAAGTATATAATGTCATAAAATGGAAATATTTAAGGAAAGTACAGATACCTCAAAACTGCAGTGATGCAGAAATGAATGCCCTCTACCTTCAGCAGTAATTTATCGAACAGTCTCTAGTTGGCAAAGGCTTTTTGCACTGAGTGGCTGAAAGTGTGTAACTGTAGGAAGTTACTAAAGCTAAAAAACAAAAACAAAAAAGACACCACAACAAATAAGAATTCAAAAGCAATTGAGGAATCTTGTGTGTATATTACTAAAGTTCCTACACGAATCCCTTAATGAGTCCTTTTAGTTCTGTGTGTTAGCTTCTTCCACAGGTCTGGTGCTTTCACCGGCCTGTGTGCAAACTGATTTTTTCATTTCTCTACTTTTTTTTCTTCTCTCTTTCTTCATGTCAACGGCGCGGTTTGTGTGTTTTTGTCCCACAGGTGTGTCTCTAACGCCAGACACGAGCGAGGCGGCCAGCGTCCCCGATGAAGTGGTGGTTCGACGGATGGTGGCCTTATTTGACTACGACCCATGGGAGAGCTCGCCCAACATGGACAGCGAAGTGAGCACCAAAAGTCACATACGAACCACCTTAATGTAAATTACGCTAAACCTGTGGCTCGAGAATCCAAAAAGCGACACGGGCTGTTCCTCTCTTACAGGTTGAACTTGGCTTTCATTCGGGAGACATCATATATGTGCTGGGTGACATGGATCCAGATGGATTTTACTATGTGAGTGTCACCTCTACGTTTACAGTAACGTGGCTGCTGCCTGGTCGTCACACCGACTTTTGGGCACAAGCTTAAATTTCATCTCAATTTTAGGGGGATCTGCACGGACGACGAGGTTTGGTCCCGTCCAACTTCCTGCAGCCGCTACCCTGGGATTAGCAGAGAACGCAGAGCTAGGATGTTTGACGCAAACGCCAAGTCTCAGACGGAGTGAGAAATCAGCAGTTTTTATTTAAAAAGTTTTAAAAAATTGATAAATTTACTTTTTTTGTATTTGTCTAAATGTTTATTTTTTATTTTTATATCATAGTGCGGGACTGCATCTGCTTTAGACGGCAAATCGGTAACGGCTGATGTAAATAAGCAGCTAATTAAACCGGCATCAACGATATCACCGGTATTGATCAAGATGCTGCAGAGTGACAAAGAGTTCTCATCACACAATTCTCAGATTAAATCGTTTATTGAAAAAATTTTTAAGGGAAAATAACAAATCATACAAATTTAGTGGGAAAAAAAAACAGAAATTACAAATCATATGTATATTTTAAGAAACAAAAACAATGTTTGGAGATCACCAAGGACTCACTTTCCATGAGGCTAAATTCACACACAAAAAAATTAAAACATATCTCCACTACTGAATTTACATATTTACTGTATATATGTAAATGTATGAAAGATTGGACAAATGAAAAATTGTAAATATTGCTATTGATAGATTATTTTAGCCTTAATATTACACTTCTAGTCTCAGTTTTTTGCAGGCCAGAGTGTATTATTATAGCATGTCCATATTTGCCTTATACTATACTATGTATATATTTTGTATAATTGGCTCATCATATGCAGTAATTAGGAGGAAAATATTTCTCATTTTTGAGTTTTGCAGTAATTTTTATGTTAAAAAAAATCAAAACAGAAACTTTTTATAAAGGAACTGATGAATGTTCTTATCATGTTATCAGTGAAAAAACTGTAAAGCAGAAATTGAAAATAAACTTTTATTCTTTTTTTTTTTATTTACCCACTGCTTACCTGCTTTCTTTAGATTATAGTATAGATCTCAAATACTTGTATGTACAGGTTCGATTTTACTACATAATTTTAAATAATTTAATGACAAAAGCAAAAACAGAGAACTTCATTAGGCTTTTTTCACAATGGGCCTAAAAGTCCTAAAGTCTTTTCACATAGATCGTTGGTTTCTTCTTTGACCTTCCTCTGCAGCCAACAGTATACTCATCCATAAAGTAGGAAACACTACACTGTGTAGTGAAGTTTAGTAGTGCTTTCTACTTTATGGGTGACAACACTGTACATCAGTAGCTCCCGCTCGTTCCACCGCAAACACTGAAGACACGACCGGTTGAGTAGAGGCAAGTTTCACAAATTAAATTTCACACAAGAAAACACTAAAAACATAGTTTTACAAACATGAAAATCGTGAAACATGAAAAGACTTTACCATCAGTTGCGCCCACGACATTTGACAGAAACGTTGCCTAAAATTACACTTATATCGGACATAAATGGGACATAAAGTAGTATTTCCTGTATATTTTACTGCACCTCATTGGAAGGATACAACAAATAAAAACAGCGATCATTAGATTTTTGTAAAATAAAAAAGTCACTTTTGGTCAGGGTCTTACCAGTGTCTGGACTCCACAGAAGAAAGAAAACCCAGAAGTGAATGTGATCTTTTATCAACCACCGTCTGAGCCACGTGGTTAACACAGGAAGAGCTCTTAACAGTCAAACACTCACAAACACACACATATACACACACACACACACACACACACACACTCACGCACACACGTACACAAACTATACATGCAGGGAAATGTAGGCACATGTGCACATGTTCATGCATGCACACACACACACACACGGATGGGAACAATACTTGAAACATAAGTATATGAGCTTGTTTCTTTGGCTAAAGTAAAGAATTATTTGTTAAAAAGAAATTCATAAAACCCCCAAAATCATAAAATGGGTTGATTTATCATCTGTATGAACCTGGAGCCGCTGCAGTTGTAGGTCCAGCTATTTGAAAAACTTTTGAGAAGTGCTACTCCCCAATGCATGTTTCATAGTATTCTACATACATGTATTTTTATGTACAATGTTATAGGCACGAGATAAATGTGGTACAGTGAAAAAGTTTCACAGCCTAAAATTACTCAAAGTACCAAGGACTCAGAATTATATTTTAGGAAGTTTACATAGTTACTTTCCACATCTACAGGCACAAACACACACACAAACAACGCACACAAACGAGCGCACACACACACACACACACACACACACACACACACACACACACACACACACATGCAAACGCAAAGCCTACACCCACTGAGCGGAGCAAACTGAGTGCAAACTCTGCTGCCAAGTGTGAGCTCATCCCTTTTAAGGACATACTTGCACAGTTATGAGGTGACACCTGCTTTTCAAAAAGACGTCAGACGGCAAAGCAGATAGATATTGATCCAAGTAATTATTTATGTTTTTTTAATATGTATGTGTACCAATTATCGCAGAACAAAAATACCCTTTACCGGTGCGATATTAAGGCGTACTTTGATTGAGGCAATAAAAGATTAAAGTAGCTCAGAAGATTTATAGATTTATAGATCGAGAAAACCCATTTCAGAGATGCTGGAGCTGTTAAATGTTTGTCAGAGAAGGGAGATTATAATGTGTCTTATTTAAAAGCCGTGGAAGTCAAAAATCGTCTGTAAGAGATTACAGGAATCGCTTCATATCATATTTCATATTTCTGAGAACTCATTCACGCCTGCATGTGTCTGACAAGGTGTGGGTGGGGGATGGTGCTGCGCGACTCTTCCCTATCCCAGCAGCAAAATTTGCAATATGCTTGCAACAACAGAAACTTCGCAAATAGAAGAGAGACGGGCCTATGTCCTTCGTTGTCACGACAACCCAAACCTCAAAGTCACACCAAGAGAAATAAGAGGAAGTGGGGGATGGGCGGCATGCACAAACCGAGAAAAGATGTCCTCGTGAGAAAAAAAAGAAAGAAGACAAGACAAGAAGACGGTAATATACAGCATGGAAAAAAAAATCAGGGTGCCCATGCCGGAATTGATAAAAAAAGGGGAATCAGATATTAAAAACCTTTTTCATGTCCAAAAGCACATGGACACACAGATAAAGGTTGTACTTTTGTGAATTTATGTGTGTGTGCACACATGCATGCGCATGTGTGTGTGTGTGTGTGTGTGTGTGTGTGCGTGTGTGTGTCTTGTCCAAGAAAACAAGGAATGAACCTCTGCAGCAGGCGAGCATGACTGTGCATCCTGCAGATTATCTCAGCACTGTTGTACCAGAAGGCTGCGCTTGCATCAGACATCTATTCTTGTGCAACATGGGATTATATCCACGGTGATCTCCTCGGGTGCTTAAGGTTGATATAGATAGCGTCAGGGTGCCAGAAACAAGCGCAGCATCTAGCGACACCAGTGGGTATTATCCTCCCCGGTCACCGCTTAGGACTGATTCGATTATGTTTTACATATGACGACCGATCTCTGAGGGGGGGATCAGTCTCCTTCTACTGTCTATAACAGTAGCTGTGGATGCACCTCTACATTTTTTTTCGCACTTGTTTTGTTCAGTCGATTGAAATGGAACAAGTCTGAAGCCGTTGTCAGCGGCTGGAAACTCGGACTTCGCCAACCGCGTGTCTTCACGTATAGCGCACCACAAAATACCCCTCTTCCTCTTTCTGTGAGCTCCAACATCGAGTTTTCTCATTACATCATGGCTGTGGGTTCGTTAGCCAGGCACACGATAACATATTAAACTTCCCCATGACTCCTAGAGATAGAAATGAAAAGGCTGAGGATACTGGCCCTCTTTTTTAAGAGAGGGTGCGGTATCCAGCTGCTACCTGGACAGCCACTACGACCTGCCTGCTGCTGCCACGTAGTGGGTGTTGGTGGAGGTGACACCGACGCTGACAAAAATCCGGCTACAGTTTGGAGTGGAGGAAAAAAAAAAACTCAAAATGAAACTGACGGTTGCAGAGATATGTCAGTTGAAAGGGTTTCTGGGTTCCACACACACACACACAAGAAATCAACAAAAAAAACAAACAATTACTTTTAATCATGTTGATCAATAAAACAAGAAAAGGCAAAATGTGCAGAATATGAAGGTCAGAAAATGAGTGAAATAACTATACACATGAAAAAGCTGGCGATAGAAACACAAAGCATCTACGTAAGACGGCTCGGTTTTTGTGACTTATTCTAAATGTAAATTAGGCTGAGCTGCAAGGGGGGAAAAAAAATAACGACGGTTCACAGTTCAGGCGTCTGCGGCCCTGAAAGGAGACAATTCAGTCTCACGGGCAAAAGTGCTGTGATAACATATCGCAAGGGACAGTACAACAGTATCAGCTGTCCTGTTCAGTTGTGTTGCCTCCTGCTATGTGGTAACAATGCAATCAAATGCAGTAAAAGCAGCAGATCGATATTATCAGTGAACATTAGTACAGTTTGCTGCAGAAATTGAAAAAAGAAACATGTTATGAGGCGTTCAGATGCTGAATCTACATCTTAAATATTCAAGTTGTATCTGACATACTGTGTAAAACAAAGAAAGAAAACCCTTATCACACACACAGCATACAGCAGATTTACTCATACAAAATCTACTTTAAATCTACAGTACATCCCAGGCCTCGTATCTGATAATCACCAATGGACGTATTTATCTATAAAGGTCGTGTGGTTTCATCCCGCGGCGAGAAGGGAGAGCGCTCCGGACACAGGCGCCGACGTGATGAGTAACACGGCGCTGACCAGGGCGACGTGGCCTCCGGAGCGATACACCCGCCTCCCGTTCAACGGCTGCACCGGCCTGTGGGTACCGGCCATCCGCTGTCCGTCGGCGAACCGCAGCTGCGAGAAGGCAGCGAGCTGCGGCAAAGATGAAATCGCAACAAACAAAGGGTTGGTTTTTTTTTTGTCTTTTCAGCTGTTTCTTTTGTTATTGAGACATCTCCAGCCGCCAGTTTGACCACTCTCTGACCATCTTTTGGAAAAGGGCTGCACAACATCTGGACCAAAATCCCATTCGCAAAATGCTTATTTTTAAATAGCTACAAATAAAAGCGTCAGACTGGGGGAAGAGTTCCCACAAACTGGTAATGCAAAAGTTGTTATTAATGGTTTATAAGTCATCCATAAAGCATAAGCAAATGAGGCATTTACGTTAAAAATCCACTATACACACCTCATAAACCTTTTTTTGAAGGGGTCTTTGGTACCAGTAGTTCTTTGTGGGCTAGAAATATAGGTTATAGACACTTTAAGTAAAACTATCAGAGGAGTGACAGCGGTAAAAGCTGTGAAACGTACAAACTATTCCTTATGATTAACATGTGCTGGTTCGTGTTAATCATAAACAAGAAAAACTTCCCATCTGGGGGTAATTTTGCGTTGTCCCATCAGCTAAAGGATTATATGCTCAGAAACTATCTAAGTCTGGTTTGGGAAGTACAGCTGTTGGATATGTTCGTGGAGTAAAAGTTTCACAAAACCCAAACTGCGAAGTAAAGTACCAACGCCTCACTGTTTTACTTAATCACTTCAGTAAGCCTACTTTCCCTCCTCTGGGTTGACGATACAATATTTCGAGAATAATGACCTGTTTCCTGCTGAGAGGAATAGTGTTTTCAAACAGGCTCCAGATGACGGCTTCGTCACAGTCCGGTGTAGTGAGGGAGCCATCGTAGCGAAAGTACTTGGTCATGTTGTTCCGATGGGGCGTGAACATGTCCAGGGACACACCGCTCAGCATGGTGCTGCTATCTGGTTGCATAAAATATTAAACAAGGCAATCGGGTGAGCAGAGAATCTAATATTCGGACACAAAACAAATTGGAGGCGGCAGCTTCGTTTATTCTAATTAATTTATTGTTGGGAAATAAAAGCGGGTGTTTTATGACACTGTTTTATGTCGTAACAAGTTCACTTAAGTCTAAAGCTTGGACAATCAGTAGCACGTTTAGGACATTGAAGAACAATTAACATGTGCACTGGACATGACTTACCGGGTTGTGGGATGTATTTCAGGGCATTTATAAGGGGATCGAATTTCTTATTTGCCGACGCGGACTCCTGAAATGAGAGAATGAAAGTCGTAACAACATCCAGTAGATGATTTGCCTCAAACAGAGGCTTAAATTGTAAAGGGACTGCTGACTGAAGGAGTTCTCACTCACCTTTGTGCGCTGACGACAGGGACAGTTCTCAGAGTTTATTTAAGGCTTTACATCCTAAAGATTTTGTCCTTTTTATGCAATTGACTAGAATGTAACGGATTTAGTTTTAAACACTGACCTTGTAAAGGTTTTATTGCTGTCCAGGACTTTTGATCTTCAAAATGTTTCTAAAACGTCTTTCTCAGAAAAATTAGTCCCGTTTTTTTCTCAGTTGTCACAACCTTAAAACTGCCCATTGTAAAGTCACTTGTTAATCACTACGTTTTACAAAGTTTCTTTCTGGTGAACCTCAAGGACCAATTCTTGGGCCATTTATGTTTCTTTAAAACACTGACCAGATGTATGTCTTTGTTAAAGGCATCTCTGGTCCAATTCAGCTATAGGTCCATTACCTCCAGTCAGCAAAGCTTCATCTAAGGTTTAAAAGTTCTTTTCTGATTTATATTACAAATGTGGCAGGAGCTGTACTGATATATTCCTCCATCTTTCCTTCGTAAATGTAAAGTCCTGCTCCTCTACCCCAAAACTCTGATGCCAGTTGATCAAGTCTATTGAAAGATGCCTGATTTTTGTCCATACTGTGGGATCAGACCTGGCATCTACGTTAGGACATGCAGATTATTCGCTGCAACTAATTGACATAAGACTCACCTTTACCAGACTGAGTTAGGAGGAAATCCGAAACAACAAATATCCAGTCGGAAGAAAATTCAGTTGTGTTTTTTGCCAAGCAGCTTCTGAGATTTATTGTGCAATTTCCAGCTTTTCATATCCGACCTTTTGTATTTCTATCTTTCTTATATCAAAACTTTTTTGTTGCTAGATAATAGAATAAAATCACCTGAAAGAAAAATCCAAGAACAGCCACACCTGTGCGGTCTCCTACAGCCTGCGATAGAGACTTGTATTCCTCTTTTATGTGAACAATGTGCATCTGTGGGTGGAATAAAATAGTATATTGATGTTAGGTTTTTTTTTTTTGAGGTACAGTAATAATTGATTCCTCATTCATTTGGATAAAGTACACACAAAACGGCTTTGTCGCATGCAGTGCTGATTATGACACACTTCCCTCCCCTTATTTCATACCTCCATCGGAAATTTCTCGCCGTCGATTGTGTGTTCAGACCCCGGCCCTCCATCTCTGCCCCAGTGCAGGTGAAGTTGAATGGGCTTGTACAGTGCCGCCAGGTTTCCTCCCTTGATCCTCATAGTGGGAGGCAAATCCATTTGAACTAGAGAAAGTCATTCAATCAAAAGTCAGGCAAAAAAAAAAAGTTCCTGTTGACCCACTGCTGGGGTAAGACATGTGAACCCCCCCCCCCCAAAAAAAAGAAAACAGGAGCATCTATAATTGACTTTTGCATTCGCTTTGAGTTGCTTTGCATCTCATTCTGCTCATTTTGTGTCTCTTTGTGTTGTTCCTGTTGATTCCTTGATTACAGGGGCCTTTTTTGGATCTGGCTACAGAGCAAATTTTAAAAGATTCTCAATGTTTTGCAGGCTCTTCAGTCTTTAGGCGCATTTTATATGTTGTGGAAGTCACTTTTACCATATCAGAACAGACAGGACTGCTGCACTTTTTTCTTTAGCTATTATTATCAATTTCGCTGCCTCTTATATAAGACCATTATCACACTGGTTTACAAGTGAGGTAATTGCTTTATGACCAGTTACAGCCAATAGTCTGGCTGATTAAAAAAATCACTGAGAAGCACATAGACTCATTGTCTTTTTTTTTGTTGACATTAATTAACACAAAGACATACCAGTGTGACCGTTGTTTATGAGGCGTCCATGAAAAGTCTCTTGATAGCCAATGAAGTGAAAAGGAGTGAGACGCTCATCTGGCAGTATTCTCCTTGTAACAATGTTAACAGGAGACTGGGACCTGCCGCTGCAGTGCTGAGAAACCACCCCCCATGCGTCCGGACCTGTGAAAGCAGGATGATGGGGAAAGCAAAAAAAGTAACTCCACCTCTACATGCAATTTTTCTGCTTTTTATTCAAAAGGCTACTGTCAATTCCTTGTCTCTAGGTTTACCTGTGCAGCTGTGATTGCATGTAACTTGGATCTGGTAGCACCAGTCTAGAACAGCAGCCGATTGTGAGAGAGAAAATTAGAAATTTCTTCTTTGAAATAAACAAACAAAAACCCTTTTAACATTAGTTGGATAATATTTGATATAATGCAACTTATTCACAAACAACACCAAAATTTAAAAAAAAGGCCTTTGCGTACTGAATCCATTTTTTTTCAAATTTGTATAATTTTTAAAGAATTTGAATCCATTTTTTTTTTTATTCCTTAGAGAACTTACCAGCGCCAGAGACAGTCTTAACGGAAGATGCTACCAAAAATAAGACGGGTGCAAGCAGCATTGTAAATGTTTCTGCATCTGCGTCTGTCCAGGTCGGTCTGCACTGAGCGCTTTGGGAGGCGATACCAGAAACAGAGTTCAACTTTATGTGACAGGTGGGGTCACCAACCACCCACCGATCCTGCCGACAATGCATGCTTCCGCTTTATGACTTCTCATTGATTAAAAGCAAACACTGAGATCTGCCGACTGATATTCTCAAGATAGCGAGTGGACTTTTATTCATTCACCCAGCCTGATGACCCTCAATGAAAGTTGAGGGTTCATCTGGCGTTACTACCGTTGATGTTGTATTACTTACTGACTTGTTACCTTTAGGACTAACACTGCCAGGCTACAAGTACCATTATTTCTAGTATTGTTCAGTGGAAGAAAGTAACTGAGTGCATTCACTGAAGTACTGCACTTAGGTACAGTTTAAAGGTACTTTTACTTTAATTGAGTATTTCCATTGTATGCAGCTTAATAATTGTACCTTTCTGCATTTCAGAAGGAAACACTAATATCTTTTACACCGAGACAAAGTTTCTTGTCACTCTTCGGCTTAAGATTTTACATACGTAGCATATGACCAGTTTATAAAATCCATGCATTGTTATGGATAAAACTGCCCAACATCATGTAGAGAAGTTCAACTGATCTCAAGATACAACATTAGAGCACAACCTTTACGTCATTAATAACAATCTGATAAGAAAATAATATGACACAGGATGTCACGGTTGTTGGTAGCAGCACAGAGACAAACAGAGACAATGACAGGCTGTGGCAATTAAATTACTTTAATTGATGAGAATAGGTAACTAAACGCAGGTAACAGTTCCCTCGGGAACACGAACAGATGATTGGACCAGGCACTGGTGGCGGAGGCGGGTATAAAGCCTGGCTGGGGTCACGAGGAGACGGGGAACGGGTGTGAGAGGTGTGGGCAGGCGGCCTCGGGCGACTGGAAAAGCGAAACGGGTGAGCAGGCGGGACTGAAGGCAGGAGGAGAGTCCGGGGGCATCTGCTGGGCAGACGGAGAAAGGCAGGTGTGGGGAGATATAGGGAAAAGCATGGCCTGGGAAAAGTGAGCAGGGGCTGGAGAACAAACTCTGTACGATATATTTTTGGATATGTTACATATCTTGCTGCTAATACTTGTACACTCCTCCTAATAATCTAGTGCGATATGGAAGTTGCATGGATGATAACATTGTGCGATTTTATAATGAATTGATAGTAGTTTGTGCCCTTCGTGTAATGTTCCAATTCTTGTGGGAGTGAATGCGATGTTGTTTGTGTCCACTCAAGGTGCTGGGCCAGGCCCAGGCCCATGCCCAGGGTCAGGGTCAGGCCCAGGGTCAGGCCCAGGGTCAGGGTCAGGCCCAGGCAGGGCCCATGTCCAGGCCCAGGGTCAGGCCCAAGGTCAGGCCCAGGGTCAGGCCCAGGGTCAGGGGGGACTTTGGCTGGAGCCTCTGTCTGAAGGGACTGTTAATATTTAACAAAACGACCACAAAGAGACGCATAACTAACACCAGGAAACTCAAAATGACGACACAAAGCTGGAATATGACCATGAAGAGACTCAAAATGGCTGGAAACAGATGGAACATCACCTTACAGAAACAAAAAAACTACCAAAAATGGACATAAAACTACCAGAATGAGACTCAACACGACCACAGCGTTTTCCTGTCCGTAGTCGAACTGTGTGTTTCAGCCTGAGGCTCCTAAACAGGAGTAATTCTCTCTGTATTCTCATGATCCATCGACGAAGGGCCAACAAGCGTTGTGAATAAATACATAAATAACACAGACAATCTGCCGGGTGATCTGATCCTGAAAAAAAACAAAAACAAACAAACAAAAAAACAAAAAAAAACAAAAAAATATCAAAAAAACAAAAACCTCCAGACGCGTGTCTGCGAAATCCTACGGTCGGCCGCCGTCGTGAACGCGGCACAGTGACTCGCCATGGAGGCGGTTCGGTTCCCCGGAGCCGCCGCGGCGGGGTCCCCGGGGTCCGGGCTCCCCTCGACGGGCAGAGCGGCGCCGGTGACCGGGGCGTCGGTGACCGGGGCGTCGGTGACCGTCGCGGCCGTCGCCTCGGAGCTTGGGACGCCGAAAGGACACAGGTCAGCTCCGACGTCGACACTTCATTTCTGCGGTTCCGGGGGTTTCGGGAGCGACGCGCTAACTTCAGCAGCGGCCGACGCGACGTTAGCTGTAGCTCGGCTAACTTAGCTAAAGGTCCAGAGAAAACCTCCAGTCGACGGGAAACCTGCAGAGTTTAGTACAGATAAAGTCCAGTGGAGGTGACGGTGTCTGTTGTAGCGTTAAATAAAAGAAAATTTACTTTAGTTTGTGTTTTTGTTTGTTTGTTTTCTCAGCTAAGGCACCGTTTGTTTGTTTGTTTGTTTGTTTTCTCAGCTACAGCACCGCGCTTAAGTTCAAGTTTGAGATACTTGAGTATTTTCTTTTCAGGCCACTTCATACTTCATACAAAACATATGAAAAGCTTATTAAATATAACGCTTTATTATAAATTAAAGTACTTAACCCACCAGCATGTACAAGCAGATGTAAAACTTTATACTGTTTCTTTTAGCAAGTTCAGTGTTTGTTTGTTTGTTTGTTTTGCTTTTTAAATGTTATTTAATGTTTGGACTATTGGTTGGAACCAAACAAACTTTTTGAGACTGTCACTTTTTTTTTTTTAGAAGAGGACAATCAAGAAAAATAAAAGTCCCAAACAATTTGGTTCAAAATCAGCTTCACCTCATCCAGACACAACAGTGAAATGCTGTTTAGACAACAATAATGTGATCTAACAAACACATGGGTCCGTTTTTCCATTGTTTCCTCTTTACACAGCAACGATGGTTCTGAACCGAACAAATCGAGATGAGGCGGAAGTGTAGATTTTCAGCTTTTATTCATGGGCTTTAACAAAAACATCCCATTAAACGTACAGGAATTGCAGCCATTTCTCTTCATAGTCCCTCATTTGAAGAGGCTTAAAAGTAATTAGACGGTGATTGGATCGATTTCATGGCCCGTTCCCTCATTATTTCATGACAAATTAAGCAGATAAAATATCTGGCGTTGATTCCTGCTGATGAATGTGCATTTGGTAGCTGTTCACGGGAACTTTTAGATGTGTGTTCCAAAGAGGAGTCGATGAAAACGGAGGAGGCCATCATTAGTCTGACCTCTATAGGGCTTTGTTATCTGCTCGGATTCAGCAAAATGCTGCAAAACTGACAACTGAACCGAAAGTGCTTCACGGTACAGATGGATAATGACCCAAAACATACTGCGGAAGCGACTCAAGAGATTACTTGAGGCAAAGAAGAAATGGAATATTCTTGAATGGACTAGTTAACTCCAACATATTGAGCATGTTTTTCCCTTACTGAAGACGAAACTCAGGGCAGTAGAAAGCGCCACAAACAATCAGTAATTGAAGGCAGCTGGAGTAAAAATGGCTGTAATTTGTAAATGGTTAATGTCTTATAATCTTATTACCTAACTTGTATTTTTGGAGGTGAACAAAAACAAAAATAAATTTTAACATCTGAAGTAACTAGTTATATAAATCATTTTCAGCTTTGTCATTCTTACGTAAGCTACAGAGGCGATACAGTATTTTATTTATTTATTTATTTTTTAACAAGGTGTCTCATGATCGCAGGTTAAGTAACAAGAAACCGAACCACAAGGGAAATAGTTTTCCTGTAAAAACAAACCTTCGTAATAAGTAACCTGTGTCAAAATTTGCTCTTAGCTTGACATAACGACTGGTAGATATATTTTTTTTCTATTGAGAAACCTAACTGTGGTTACAGGCCACCCCGCCTGACACAAAGATCATCTCCGTGAAGATCATAAAATTAGCATGAAATGACGCATTAACTTTTAGAAGAAAAGAGGCAGGGATGATATTCTACACAGAAAAGGCCATTGTAGTTGAGCCTTTCTTTTTCTGACTGAAAAGATCACGATATGAGATGCGTCAAGACCCAAGTGGCCTCCTACCTCGCCTGAACAATTTCCTGGGGTTTAACGTGTATTAAATGTCCAAGGGTTAGCTCAGGATTCCTTGACGTCAGCAGTTTACATTTCAAAAGACATTACTTTTAAATTCCTTTTGATTTCTTGAGGGAAAATCTATAGTTTATCTCCCAGATTATGGACCCTAAAGCATATAAAAAGGAGAGAGATTAAAATTTACTCCTTCATCTCAGAAATGTAAATACTAAAATAAATACTTTTTTATTTAAATATTGTAAAAGGTTTTTCCTTTGTCTACATATTTGCAGTGTTTTTTCTCAGAATAAAACCTCTGAATGAAAGGTCTGGTGGCTTCTGGGAACAACTGAAAATAACTTAATTTTAACCTATTCAAAGCACAGCTATGATGATATTATATTTAATCAGTTAGTTGTTTGTAAGAAAAATAATTAACAGCTAAAAAAGAGAGCTGGTTTCAGCTTCAAAAAGTTTTCCTCTCTCTGTTTTTCTGTCTTTGTAAATGGATCGTTTTTGGATTGTAGATCGTTGGCTGGACAAAAAAACAGGGGAAGTTGTCAACTTGAATTTAGAGAAACTGGGAGGGGTTTTTATTCTATTTCCTGACGCGTTATAGACTAAATGATTTAATTGATTAACCGAGACCATGGTCAGGTTAATATATTGACATTTACATAATAGATACTAATATAATGATAATTAATAATAATAATAAATATTGGTGTAGTTGTGCAGCCCTAATTTAAAATCAGACCCACAACACAACAAGTTGATTATAAAGCTGACTGTCTGACATCTTTTTTGATTTTGATTTCAGAAAATGGCAGCCGAGTGTCAGACTGCCGGCCACAGTGGAGTCTTGGTGCCCGTCAAGTGCAATTTGAACAACGAGGAGGAGATTCTGTCCATGTTCTCTCTTATCAAGAAGCAGCACAAAGGTGTGGACGTTTGCATCAACAACGCCGGCCTCGCTCATCCAGAGTCACCTTTAAACGGCAAAACCGGTGGCTGGAGGAACATGCTGGATGTAAGAGCTTAATGTTTCTATTTTAGAAATGGAATATAATAAATTGAATATATGTGTTTAAACTACAATACTCCAGTTTATCAGTGAAATAGAGGGGTTGTTGACACAGTGCAGCAGTATTGGCGAAATCAAGCAGGTGGTGGTTATTTAAAAAAGAAAAGGCTCCTCAGATTGTCCACAGACTGTTTTGAATGAAGGAATTAACAGTTTGGAGAAGAGAACAGTATCTCTTACAACCACCATACCCCATATATATCACAACAGATTAAGCAGATTAAATCCTCATTAAATCCTGAGATACTAAGCATCAACAAAATCAATCGAAACTCGAGAGAAATGCTAATTTCAACAGAAAAAAAACTAATGGTACTGTAAAGGGAGCAGTCTAAATACTGTGAATCAGTTAACTATATTATTTAAGTTCATTTATATTTCATATTAATATTTTATATGAATTTATAATATATTTACCATACCGTGGTTTAAAATTATCAATAAAAAAAATAAATTAAATATTACCTGTACACATGGATACAACATATTTTTGGTTTTAAATACACTACTAGGTGATTAAAAAATAATACTTGAAATACCAGAAAAAAGAAAAAGATCACTGAGGTTTGGGAGGTTCTTGAACATGTATACCACTTGTGTTACAAACATGATACACTGCTGAAGCTGCCTGCTGCTATTGGACAATAAAATCTTAAGGAAATCATGAGGCCCAATATCAAATTAAAAATTGGTAAATATCTCCTATACTTTCAGGTTGACTCATTTATAGATTTCATAGTGGCTAAAACCTGTTTCCATCTGCAAATGATGATTCAGCGTGAAGTTTGCAATAGATTAATATATTTCTTTTTTTGAAGGGAGATTGTGCCAAGAGGCCATCAGCTTAAAGTTATTCATGTGGCTTTTTCTTATCCTGTCACTTTTTGCTTGGTGTCTTGTAGGTCAACGTTCTTGCATTGTCTATATGCACACGTGAAGCATATCAGTCAATGAAAGAAAGAAATATTGAAGGGCACATCATAAACATAAACGGGTACTGTTTTATTTACCGATGATATAAAGACATTACAAAAAAAAGTCATACTATGGCAGGCCATTAGCAGTACTAGTCAATAGAGCATCACAACGTTATTGCACCTAACAATTAGTTTCATTAGTGATTGATCTGCCAGTTAGTTTCTCAGTGAATCATTGGTTTTATAAAATGTCAGAAAATATTGAACAATATGCATCACAGTTGTCTGAGGCAAAGGAGCTGTGTTAGGCCAACACCCACATCAGAGGCACAGTGAGACGTCATGACTGTCTGTCTGTATTTAAAAGAAAAATGCTCTATACTTGGCTCATTCTGTCCTCAGCGTTGTGCTTCATTAAACAGTCCACAAGTCTAAAGGCAAATTGAACTTCAAATCTACCGTCAACCTTCCCCAGCTCCACGAGCATTAACGCCATTATTAAAGTTCCCCTCCAGATACATTTTTAGATTTTTTTAGAAATATTCTGTTATGTTTTATATTTCATTAAACACGGTTTTCTTGCATAAAAAGTTTTTTGGAAAAATGGGGCTGGAATCACATCTACGTTTATGGGAGGGTAAGTTGACTCCTGCAGTGCCTTTCAGAAGGGCATTAAGGACAGAGATTAAAAACACAAGACGGGTTCCATGTCTTTTCGGGAAATAATCGTCTGATATGCAGAGGTGCAAACAACTCGCTTTACGGAGAACGTAACTCTTCTCACGCGACATTCAGTGAATTGTCCTGATGCACACAGCTCTTCAATACCATTATAATTTTTTACCAGCGTAGCATTTCTCTGTGGCCTCTTTTCCCTCGACATAGGCCGCCTCTACCTTAGTGGAGCCAATGGCATCATTTTTCATTTTAGAACAAAAATATTATTAGAAATGCAACATGTTTCGTGAAGTCTACGCATTTCTGGTAATGCATTCTTTCTGCAGTGTATTTCTCCTGGTATAGTGGAGACAGAAATTTGCTCTGCGTCTCCACAGGGACGATGCCGATAAAGCAGCTGCTGCATACTCGAAATTTAAGGTAAAAATATTGTTCCTGCATCCTTGGAGTATTGGTGATCTAGTTACAAGAATAAAAAAATGATCTGACCCATAGGTAGTTATTTAACTTCTCACTTCTCTTGTAGCCTTTGAAGGCAGCAGATGTTGCAAACGCTGTAATATATGTCCTCAGTGCCCCTCCCCACATGCAGGTATGGGATTTCCTCTCTCATTTTCGTATTTTAGTGTTTCCTGTAGTGACTTATTACATTTTTGACCTTTGCTCTTTCACTGATGAATAATCAGCTTTTTAACCGATAAAGAGATAATCTTCACATCATTTGTTTCAGATTGGAGACATTCAGGTGAAACCTGTGGAGCAGGTGTGTAGTGCTGCCCCGTGTGACGGCTGATTCATGGACTGGTTTATGACATTTGTGAAACAAATGAGTTTATCTGATTGTAGAATAATTTTTAAAGTTCATGTGTAATTCTGCACACACGGAATAAAATTCCTGAGTTGAAGATGAAATCTCTTGCATTTCAGATTTATTACTACACAGAAGGAAATTTGATTGCAGCCAGGTGATAAACACACAAAACACGATGCATCAGTGACAAAAAACAACATTGTATAGTCACAAACAAACATGCAATATAAACCATTTAAATAAACAAATATTAAGAATAGATTTTTATTAGTAAAACATCTGATAAAATATCGGTAAAATAAAAATAATTAGAAAATATATGAAAAAATATTATTATAGTACCAAAAAAATCTATAATATCTTAAAATATATGTAAAAAAAGTATAAAATATCCAAACAATATTGATAAATCAGCTGAAATTTATTAGTCAAAATGTCTGAGAAAAATTTGTAAAATATTGATAAAAATTTAGTAAAACATTCCACAAAAATTAGTAAAATATAGCGGAGTACAAAATACAAATACTTGTTTCGAACTGTACTGAACTGTCGTCTGCAATGCATTTTTAGTGAGTATTTTTCGACCAGCTGTAGTAACTAACAGTTGATCTACTGCGTTAGAGTCACGACCCCAGGACAAGTTTTCTGTTCTCTGTGAAAATATCTTGTTTCAAAACTGCTGCTTTAACAGACAAGTGCCGTTATGGCATAACTATGATATAGTATCTGCTGTATATAGGAGGAAAAGGTTTCACCAACCAAAAGGGGGGGGGGGGCGACAGAGTTACAGCGCCATCTAGTGGCCGCCGACCACTGACGGCGACAGAGGGCACGCATCGCCTCGCCTGAACTAGTTGACGGCGACTGATGCCCAGCGCAACCACACACCAGCTCTTTCTTGATACCGCCGATGCAAACATGGAGCCGTTCCACCGCGACCTCGAAGCGGCACCTGTGGCGTCAGATCCGCGCCGACAGGGGGGAGTGCCTCTCGGAAGGCCCGAGCTTCTCCACGGTAACCGCACAGCACCGGGGGGTCTTCCCAGAGAAGGCGATGCGGAAAGCGTTCCCGGCGACGAAGGCAGCGACGACAGCTTTTTCACGCCCCTTCCTCACTTCCCCTCGCTCCTCTGGCTTCCCCAGCACAGGAAGAAACCACACGTCTTCTCTTAATCCACTTCATCCCACTTTATGTAGAGGAGTGTCTGTGATTGTCTGCATTTGATGGGCGCTCTTGAATCTTCTCTCAGAAACGAGTGTTGCTTTCATCAGAGGCAGAACAAGCTCTTGCTCGGCCATCAGTGCCACGCGAGCCCATTCAAACCGCTGCCGGTTAGTTTCTCTCTCGATCAATAAACACTCTTTCGTGACGGCGAATATAATGGACTATTGGATTTTCTCGTCTAATAGGATGACACGGAGCCTATGACCTCCCGTTGCTACATCCTTTGTACCGTAGAGGTCCACCGCGTGTCTGTCCTGCCTGACCGGAGCAGTCTGCCCGCTCTCAGATGTTCAAAGCCACCGCCGCGGTAACGAGCCGGGGCCGAAGCCCTGACACGGCCCCTGCCCGGCAGGCATCCGGCCAGCACGCTGGGGAGGAGGTACCAGCGGCACCTATCACCTAGGATCAGGGAATGTTCAAATTTTGCAGTATGGTTTCATTTTTTTAAACTCATGTTTGTTTTAATTTACTTTTTTATTTATTTTTTATGACTGATATTCAGTGGTCAAAAGTAACTTAGTAAATTTACTAAAAGCCCTGTACTTCAGTACAGTTTTGAGGCACTTGAGTATTTTGATCTCATGCCACTTTATACTATAACTTTAATGCATTACAGAGGGAAATACTGTACTTTTTTACTCCACTACATGTGTGTATGTGTTACTTTGCCGATTTACTTTTCACATAAAATACATATGACAAGTTTATGGGAAAAAACAAAACACATTGCCAACAGAGTCTAGTTGTGGGTCCTTGTCACTTTCAGATGACTGAGTTGCTGCCAGCTCCACCGACGACAGATTTCCCCTCTAAACTTCTCCAAAGATTTAATTTAAATAATTGCAAAGTTGACGTATCCAGAGCAAAATGAACACAGTGTCAGACATTTGTTTTTTTTTTTCTCATTTCCTCTGCCATCAACCATCTCAAGAGCCCTCAGATTTATCCTGTGACCCTTTGAAAGGACCTGATCCCTAGCTGCCTCAAGCAGCTGTAGCAGTAAAATACTGTTTAATATATAATGATAGGTCAGTCAAAGGCCACTGTTCTGCAGAAAGAGTACTTTTACTTCTGATACTTTTAAGTAGATTTTACCGACAAAACCTCTACTTTAACTAAAGTAGGTGTCATCACGCAGGTCTTTTACTCATAACTGACTGTTTTTATATTGTTGCATCAGTACCTTTACCTACTTTATTTCGGCTGAGGATCGAATCCAATGTCCTCCTTTAACCTCATGATCGAGAGAGTCATTGGTGCCCTCATTTTCCGCTGCTGCTCTGTTCTGTGGTCAGTCTTTTGTGTCGCGCAACTTGTCCAAAAGTGCTGCTGCTAGGTTTCCTGGTGGCACACGAAGTGATTTTTTTTTTTATCACAGGCCCTGGGGTTTGACAGTGGGATACGAGACATGTGGATACACACCGATATGTTTCTTGAACATTTCACTTCAAAACAGTGTGTGTCAACATGCCGCTAACACAGCGAGCACTCTTTTGGAAAGACTCTCTGCCAGATTTTGCCATCTGGCTGCAGGGATTTGCTGCCGTCCGACCGGAAGAGCATTAGCGAGGTCTGTGCTCCGGTCCGTGCCAGAGGTGCTTGCCTGGGGTTGAGGTCAGGGCTCCACAGAGACCGGTCGAGATCCTCCGCGCCAGGCCGGGAGAACCATTTACTCACGGGCGTCGCTCTGTAATGCCGAGACATAACGCGAACAGCTGTGACAGAGCCGGCAGGACAACACTGTCGAAAAAAGCATGGCCGCGAGCTGTCGCACCGACATGAGGGAGCCTGAACCAAACCATTAAAAACAGCCCTGACCAAAGAAACAGAAAAACAGAAAACAAACAAACCAGAGTATGTGCACAAATCCAGGTTCCAAACCTTTATTGGTGTCTTCATCCCCTATTACATGTCTGCTCTCAACTTGTATTTGTAATGAGACTGTTGCTCCCCATTGTTGTGTTCAACTCAACTGCACAAAAATCACGTGCATTTACTAATCACACATACACAAGAGATTCGATTTGTAAAAATTAAATGACCCTTTGTGTGGACATGAACTTGCTATGGAATTTCTCCACTTGCAACCAACTATTAGCCCCAGTCCATGTATGTGTGTAAATTGCTTATCTGTGTGTGTTTTGTGTGTGTGTGTGTGTGTTGACCTCTATAAATGCAATAATTTTTTTTTTAATCCTCTAATAAATCTGATTTGGACAGACGTAATTAACAAACATAAGCTGCCCACATTCCCACATTTTTTTCAATGTTTCATTTCTTATGTAATTCAAAGCATTGGGTCGAAGCTTTAAATACCTAAAAATATACCTAAAAATTACCTTAAAAAAAAAAAAAAAAGAAACCTCCTAAAATACCAGATAGTAATATTCTGTATGTTGGCAATATTGGCAGAGCATCAGGGTCATTAAAGTTTTCAAAATCCAAACCTGAATTTTCAATCTATATGTAGATTTTGCAAATCTAAACTTAAATAAACGCTGTACATAAACATGAAACCCAAGCATCACACACCTGCAGATGAAATGGATGAATTCCTGCCACTTTTTCTTCACTCGCTGTAGGAAATTGCTTTTAACGCACATCCAACCCTATCAGTCGCTTTGCCCTTTCAGCTCATGATGTTGTCTGATTGCCAAGCTCCTTTGAATGCCTGGGTGTCTTCCAAAAAAAAAAAAATAAATAAATCTGGGAACTCGAGCTGTAGCCGGAAAGCCCGTGCGGTTTCATCATTCCCGCTGTTTCGGCTCGGACTTAATACGGGACATAATCTGATGCCGTGCGGTACATCAGGAAATCTGTCTAGTATGGGCATCCCACCCTTTCATATTGGTCCAGATGAATCGGTCTTATGAAACCATGTGAGAGTCAGCTGACCTGCAGGATTTCAGCCTCCGGAACCGGGTGTTACAACCCCAACTGGTGAGAGGTGAAAGTATAATGTGCAAAGCGAGCACCTAATCTGTGCGGAGAATGTGACCCGGCCTTAAACCACACAGGCAGGTGGCAGCTGTCAGACCGGTCCTTGGCCCTGTGGGGGCAAAGTAACACGGCGCCCGAAAAGAAAAATTTTTTTGCAACGTTTTTTTTTTTCCCCTCTTGGCGCGGTTGCTGCGCGCGGTTTGGAAAGACGGGTCCACGAAAACTTCAAATCAGGTTAAGCAGGTTACGCTTTAAGCCTCTGAGTTTTAGATTTCCAGTGTTAATTAAATATTTCCAGCTGAGATAGCAAGGGAATGTGAACAAAAAAGAAAAAAAAAATCAATCCAAGCAAGCTGTCATATCTTATCTGAATATATCCCATTACAAAAAGATTTTTGATGCCACTCTCACGCCTCTAAGCCAAAAATGAAGCTACCGCCAGCAGGCGACCTTCTAACTCCAGGCAAGAAAAAAGAAATGAGCCCAATTCATTATCGTAAAACTGTTCGTTTAAAGTAGAAAAATGTTACTTCTCTATACTTTATCGCTAGATAAGTCACGGAGGCACTGTGAGATACATAAATAATCAAGCCGAAAATTTTATTATAGACCTGCGGGATGAAATATTACAAAATTTGATCCTGACATTGCAATCAAATATGATTTCTGTCCATTACTGTGATCTAAATACTGAGCCAAAGGAAGATCACACCGTTAGTATTTAAATGTATTATTATCTCATCACGAAGCAAGTTTATGAGACCGCCAGGAGCTCGCCTAGCCAGCTAAGTTGCCTTTGTTTTTGTTTTTCTTTGTTTTGTTTTTTTTACCCCTATCCTGCTATGCTAGCACCGCATGGCTCACTGCTGTCTTCTGGCCATGGCCGCTTTCCTCCTCTTCTTCCTCATGAATTGTGCTCTTACTCTCTCGATAGATAACTGCATAGGGCTCATGATGTGGGTGGATGAGGTGGCCGTGCCCGGCTTTCCGGACCTCTGTGGACCAGGCTCTCCAGCGGCGTCGGGTTTGGATGGCGCGGCCGTGATCGTCGTCAGTCTGTGCTCAGCTCGCCCGGGGAGAGGGGCGCCGAAGCCGAGGGCGGCGGTCGCGGCCTTCTTTCTTGTCTGCCTGTGTGGTTTGGTGCTTGCGCTTGGGGCGGCTGTTCTAAAAACCCTCCATACACGACGAGTGGCGAGGTTTTCGGCGGCGGGGGTCGCGGGCCCGTCCGGTGCCCTGCTCGTGTCTGGAGCCGGGAGAAGGGGAGGCAAGCTTCCGGAGACACTGCGATGAGGCAGATTTCCACTGGATGGGGGCGGCGCTGTTTTCCTACCTCTCAGTCCCCTCTCTTTCGACCTTTGCCTTTTCGAAACACTAAAGGAAGAGTTTCGAGCTGTGACCTGGACGGACGCTTTCCCTCCATAAACGTCTGGTCTGTGGGAGACCTGCCGCTCTGCGGCGGCGGGGGCTGGTTTTCCGGCGGACATCCAGCTGAGGGGAATCGCTCTGGCGTGGTCCACAGGGGAACCTTCATGGGCAGGGCCCCCGGCGGGAGGCGCCGAGCTGACCTTCCTCCTCCTTTTCCTCCCCTCGCCTGCTCCCGTCTCCTTTGACCTGTTCCTTTTGACTTTGGGGATTACGGTGGGGGACCTGGCGGTGCTGGTGGCAGGTCGCTTTTCAGGGTCATGCCCGAGGCCTTGTCGCCGTGCCAGCGGGGCTTCAGAGACGCCCCTTGGGTCACCCATTGTGTCTGTTACCAGCTCCTTGGAAGAGGGAAGAGGAGCTTTCTTGCTCTTCTTTCTCCTCCCCTTTCTTAGTCCTCTGGTTTCCGCCTCAGGTGGAATAAAAGTTGCCGTGCTTGCCGGCCCGCGGTCGGACTCTGCCGGCTTCTTCAGGACCTTCTCGGATGACGCCGCGGAAACGGCCTCCTTCTCCGCCGCTGGTTCGTCTCTCATGACTTCGTTGGAGGGCTCTCCCTTTCCTCCGAGCTCGTATTCATCGTCCCCGACCATGTTTCCGTTTCCCCGTGGCTCGTTGTGTTTGTGTGACTCGCCGATGAAGTTACTCAGGCTGATGGCTTCCCCTGGCCTGCCGCCCGTGGTCGGAACTGCGGCTCCTTCCTCCGTCTTAATGCCCGCTCCCGCTTTCTGCTTTCTCTTCCCACCCTTCCCGTTGCCTTTTTGCTTTTTAGTGGCTTTCTCCTTCTTCCCCGCGTTCTTCCTCTTCTTCTTCTCTGAGCTTTGCGCCTCGCTTTCACCGGACTCTGCGGTGGAGCTCTGAGAGGTGGAGACGGTGGCGAGGACCTTGATGAAGTCCTCGGCAGCAGTGACGACGTTTGTGAGCGAGGGCTCTCCGGGTCCTGCCATGGCAGGCTGAGCCGTGGTCTCCGGCTTCTCCTCTCCCTCGCCGCTCCTGGAAATGTCTTTTTTCCTTGGAGGGGCCACCGTCAGCTCATCGATGACATCGATACCACCGAAGTCATACGGGACCGCCTCCTTCAGCACGGCAACGGGGAACTTCTCATATCGCTTACACCTGTGAGAGATGAAGGGGAGGTTGTGCGCCGCGATTTCAGAGAGTAATACAGCTCAGTATGCTGCAAAGCTACTTAAAAGTTTAACACCAGAGAACACTGATACTTACAGGCCATACCAGTGCCGCTCTGCACACTGCTCTTCGTAGGCGAGCTCGAAGCACGGCACGCCGATCACATTGAAGAACGCCTGACCGACAACCCTGGAGGAAGTGTCGTTGACCTTCCTCAGACAGTCCTTCAACCTGCCGAGAGCAACATCATATCCTGGAATGTGATGCATCTGCCATTTGTCGTTAATCCCAAAATGTAGTTTCAAGTTCTCCAATATAGCCTCAATTGTTAAGTACCAAACCGGGCATCATATTTAGATGAGCGTTGCAACATTGCTATGACACTATCTGTGGCGCCTGAGGCTTTCTGAAATTACTTCGCCTCCACACAGGCAAAACCGGGTTTGCAACATTTAGTCGGAGGGTTCTCGCGGCTCTCGGCTCGAATTCAACGTATTTTATTTTGAGAAGATCTGCAGACCACAGGTCCTGACGCATTTCTTATCGTCATCATTATCTTACGTTGGTTGTGACTTGAAACTCCCCTTAGTTGACGGCCAGCGCCATATGTTACCGCCTAAACAGCTGTTTGTTAAACTTGATGTCACATTTCACAGGTTGAATCAACTGTGATCCAATTGTTTGTATAGTTATGTTCATTATAATATTAAACCTCCTTGGGCTGTTTTTGTTTTTTAAATGGCTGCTGAATTAAACTGGGGTTTTTGTAACCTTTAGAAAGTTACAATTCTTTTTATGAGTGTTTTCATCGTTCCACGTGCGACTATTCACATCTAGGGTTTTTTTTTGTTTGTTTGTTTGTATTTTTTGTTTGTTTTTTAAGATGGTCAAGGTAATTAACATTTTGCGTCTGACGCTAGTAGTAAATAAAAAGGTGTCACCCACGCGGTGTCGCAGTCACAGTGACAGATGGAGTGCCACTTGAAGTTGGTGTGGCCGTAGTTGGAGGAGAAGGCGTGGATGACGTGGGGGCAGTGGTCGTGGGTCCGGCAGCAGGAGTCGGTCTCCGCGAAGTCGCCTGCGAGGAGGAGGAGGAGGAAGAGGAGGAGGAAGAGGAGGTGGCAGTTACTGAACCGGGCAGAACCTCAGGTGACTCAAACACACGCACACGCATCACTGGGTCAGTTTTCTCAGACGGGCCGAAGCGACCTACCCAGCTGGTCGTAGTGATCCGCCATGTTCCCGGCTCCGCACCACAGGGTCCCGGGATAGGTGAAGCCCCTCTTGGATCTCCTCGAGCCCCGGTGGCGCGGCGCGGGGTCCTCGCCGAGCCCGGACCCCTCCTCGACCTCCCGGCGCATCTGCCGGGCCTCGACCGTGCGCTCTGGGCGCGCCACCGGCCCGCACTCGCACCCGAGCGGCCTCACCTGCGTCCGGTTCCCCGCGACGGCGCAGGCCACCGGCTCCCCGGACGCGCCGACGGCGGAGCGCGCCGCCTCGGCTCCGTCCGGCACCGGGTAGAGGAGGTTCCCTCCCGCGCAGAGCGCGCCGTCGAGCGCGCCGAACGCGTCCTCGCCCCGCCGCTCCGCGTCCAGCGCGCGGCCCAGGGGGTCGCCCTCTGCCCAGTTCCTGTCCAGGTAAGACAGGAAGACGAAGAGGACCGACCACATGATGCGGGGCGGGTGGCACCTTCAGCACCACGCGTGACGGAGACAGCTCCGCGCTCGAGCAGAGCCTCCCACCTCTGAGGCGAGGCGCGACGGGCGCGATTATTAATAGGACGGATGGCGACGCTGGGAGGAGTCGGGCGACCTTAACCTCGCCGGATCCCCGGAGCGGCGCAGCGCCCTCCTCGGGGGACCGGAGCGCCGATACTCCGCCGGGGGGACGTCAGCCACCGGCGCACTGGGCCGCCCGGTTCGCGTCCCGCAGAAGGGGGGAGGGGGGTAGTTCGCGGGTGCGCGTTGCGCTTGAACCTCTGGCACCTTTCACTGCAGAGAGATGGAGGAGGGTGACCGCAAGTTACCCCCCCACCCCCGCTCCCTCCCCACCCCCCACAGAAAGTGAGGACCTTTTCTTTGGGAACGAGCGCGGAGGAGGTTCCCAGCTCGCCCCCGCTTCCCATGGCAACGGGCATGGGGTGACTCCGTGGGCGGCCCACGAGATCGGACGTCCCCCGCACGCCGCGGGACGAGCCGCCGCGCTGGCGGTGACCTGGATCGGGACGCGCGGGTCGGAGCCCCTCGCCATTGTGTCGGTCCGGGCAAAGGTTGGCGGTGTCGCACGCGAACCAGTCCGACCTACCGACCGACCGACCGACCATCAGTCGACGGCCAGTCCCGTCACCGTCACCCTCTCTACCGGTTTCTGTCTTTTTTGCAGCTGAAATGTTGTTTTGTTTTTTTTTTTTTAATTGGCCTCGTTATGCCGACAACAATTAAATAATTACGCATGAAATGCACCACATTGATCCAACAGTAATTCCCTGTCAAATCGCTCCAGTTAATGTTATGTTTTGGTTTTCTTTTTTTTTTTACCCTATTTGGAAAGAAAATAACGAGGGCGCACAGCAAAAGTTTTAATCTACCCACGTTATTCGGTTTTTAATTGCGAGTAGTTCGAGTTCAAAAGCAACTGCAAGATCTTTTTTAGGGATTAAAAAAACCCAACTGGCTGACTAACCGCTCTGCTGCAGCAGTGGGAGTAAATGAAGCCTCGGAAGTTCGTGCAAACACTTCCCAAAGGTGCCTCAACTTTTGTTTGTTTATTTATTTATTTATTTATTTATTTTTTATTTATTTTATTTTTTTTAGTCAGCCAGCTGTTGGGTCACATGGCTGGTCTTTACTCCAGGCTCCAGGCTCCAGGGGCTGAGGCACAGCCCCGGCTCCAGGCCCTGAAATCGGATTGTTGGAAGGCGGAGGGAGATGATGTAAAATCACCAGAGGAAACGTTCGACCAGATCTTGGGGGAAAAAAAAAGGGAGGAGGGGGAAAGGAGAAGAGGAAAAAAAAAAGTTTGTCACGAAGTAAAGTGCTGGGTGGAGGAGGGATTTAGAAACAAAAAACAAAAGGGACTAATAAGCTCACTCCACCGGGGGAACACCAAGCAGCGCCCCTTAGAGGGAGCCGAGGGGTCGGTGCCCCCGTGGTGGCTCGGCGCACCGCCGCAGGTGGCCACCAACACAGTGCAGGTGCTGCAAGCCTGGGCGACACTTTTAGTGTTAATGCGCAGTAAATAAACGTTCAACAAAGGGTTTATGAGGCGCCGTGATGCAGCGGCAAGCAGATATGAGTATTTATTCATGCTGCGGGAGAGTGGAGCTACTGTTGGCAGAGACTGGAGCGCCGAGGCTCCAGCTCAGCTCGAAACGCCGTTGCAAAGAGCTGTGGTGAAATTTCAGATACCAATGTATTTGATGACAGAGATAATCTTTCAGCTGAAATAGACGGATTTGGGAAATCACAAATTTGGGGTCCTGGCAGTGTGAAAAGCTACTGTCATCACATATATAAAAGTCAGATTTATTTAATCATGTTTTAAGGCTGGGGCCTCAGTGACGAAACACTTTTCTGTAGTTACTAGTAGCAGATCTCTGGTTAAATCACAATAGTTTCTATGTAACTTGATTTACTTTAGTAGCAACAGGGAAAATTATTCAGTTGAACTGATTATTATAGTTTGAAACACAGCATTGCTCTGTCAAATGAACAGTCTACTGTTTTTTCAAGTTTTTGCCCGCGTACTGCAAATCACAAATACTGTGCCATTTTTAAATGCAGTATGTCCTTTTCCAGACTGTCGCCGGTTTCATTACATTGAGTGCACAACCTCTCTCCTTTGGATTCATGTATGTCTGAGTATATGTAGATAGAGGTTTTGTTTTGTTTTTACGGTGCAAACAAATAAATGATAAATTTGAATGAGAAAAATCCCGCACTGTCTGCAGGGTGAATGACAAACTATGGTCAGCCCCTCCCCACCCGCCCTTCACCACACTGGAACCTGATATGAGCGACTCCCTCCAGACCAGTTCATTCACCAGTTCATTTCTCCCTCGGCACGGCGTAGAATACCATTGTCCTGGTTCTTTGTTGTTGTTGTTGTTTTTATTCAAATGGACGTTTTGGCCGTTCCTGCAGACAGGCCTAAAGGATGGTACCTCTCTCTGATGGCCCCCAACACAAAAGGACCAACGTTTGCCTGGCTGGATCCGTCCAGGCTCTACTGCAACTCCGAAGTACGGCGGGAGAAATTTCTAGTTCCTCGGCAGTACCTTGAGCTTTTGACACTGTCTTTTCTCTCACTGAAGTTCATTTATAGCTGCAGAAAGTAGTGTGTGTGTGTTTGTGTGTGTGGGCGTGTGCGTGTGCGTGCGTTCATCATATGAACATTCTCCATCGCGTGCACTCGATTCAGGCTCTCGCAGACTGCGTCAGAGACCTTCTCGGCCCATTCCACGGCGACCACATCGACCTGGTTGCTGGGATCGACGCGATGGGATTCATTCTCGGTGAGAAAAAGACAAAACAAAAAAACGCGAACCCATTTCTTTCCAAGAGGGGAAAATAAAAAGGCGGTTGGGGGGGGGGGGTCACACTTGGTGCCTCAAACAAATTTTATTTTGAGAGTCAGCTCAGGAAACCTTATCCCTCTGGTAAAGATACTAAATTTAGACATTTTGACTCCTCCGAACCCCTTCCCCGCCCCCCGTGACACATGCCATGACAACGTCTGAAGCGGCCTCCCTCAGGCTCAAAGATTTTCATCCTGCCTGAATATCTTCCTCATGTGTGTTTTCCCAGGGGCATCTGTTGCCGCCACTCTTGGAAAAGGTTTCCTGGCTGTCCGTAAGGCAGGACACCTGTGCGTCGCAACCCAGTGCCAAAACTACACCGACTACACAGGCAGGGAAAAGACTATGGAAGTAAGACTGGATGTGCTAAAACCAGGTTAATCTTCCTTTGATTTTCACCCCATAACCATGTCGCATGCAGTAGCCATCTTGAATGGTAAAGCTGGGGCACCTCAGGGTCAGGAGCTGAACCAATAAACCTTAAGAGACAAAAAAGAGACCGTGTTTGATTTCAACGGTTAAGCTGTTTATGTGAGGGCTCTCAATGATACTATTAAGTTTAGACTGATGTGATTTGCAGTTTTTGTAAATATTCAGTCATTAAATTTTGATTATTTCCATGCAGTTACTACTTGGATCGTCATCT
This sequence comes from Istiophorus platypterus, assembly GCA_016859345.1. Lineage (NCBI taxonomy): Eukaryota > Metazoa > Chordata > Actinopteri > Istiophoriformes > Istiophoridae > Istiophorus > Istiophorus platypterus. Next base: position 8,206,936 of record CM029116.1, read on the forward strand.
GGCACCAAAACTCTACACTGATTTGTCTTAAAGGTGGTGAACATGGGGAATAAGCTTCCATGCACAGCTGTGTTTATGTGTAAATATTAAAGTAATAAACAGAACTTAAAGGTGCTATATGTGAGTTTTTGCTATCGCTACATAGCCAACGATAGCGCTCGTGTTTACAAGTCTGTTGTGTTTACGAGATAAGAGGTTAGAATCTGCCCCTGAGCAGTGCATGTTGGTCCGAGGGCAGACTGGACGATGCAATGACTCACTATCAAAGTGGTATTAAATGGGCCAGGGCTAGCCGGTTAGCATGCTAACTTCGGCATAAGAAAAGAAGTGATAGAGACAGAATCAAAACAAGAGTTGACTTAAGCGTTGCTTTCCTCCTCTAGCGACAGCTTTTGGGCGAGTAAATGAATAAAGTTCAACGCTGAACTCGCAGCATTTCTTCTAGACTTGTAGGTGAACAGCTGTTAATGCTAATGTTGGCTAGGTAGCGTTAGCAGAAACTTACACATATATCAACTTTAAATATACAAATTGTAGATCTGAAGACGTCTTTGAACAGGTTATTACATTTATTTCTTACGTTTTAAAAACCCAATAAATCAACCAGGGCTTCCATTCACTCATTTAGTGTTTTTTATTGGTTAGTCGGTCAGTCATTTTGTCTTTGTCAGAAAACACTGTCCATGATGACTTTCAAAAGCAAAAGTGATGAGTTCAAATAGCTTTTTTTTTTAAATGAATGGTAAAAAAACACAAAGACATTTAGCTCAGTGTAATTTAAGACAAAGAAAAGCAGCAAATACATCTGAGAAGCTGGGATGTCACCGAAACAGAAATCTGGCATTGTTGCTTAAGAAATGACTGAAATGTTTGATCGGTTATGAAAATAGTTGCTGATTGGCTGTAGCTGCAGCTCCAAAATCCTCCAAGTCAAACGATGAAGAGCACAGGGTTCTTCAACTTTATTCCCTGTCGCACGGTGCCCCCCAGTGTTGGTCGGAGCAAACTGCAGCTGAATCGGTGCACCGCTGTAAATGAACAGTGCTGTTGGTGCCATTAGAGAATTAGAGGTCCGGTAGATGAAACTTCTGGTGCAGTAATTTTGACATCAAATACTTTGAAGGCATGTTGGAGTAAGATTCAAGATCCTCCAGGTCCGGTCCAGATAATCCAGAGTATATCCAACCGTCTTATTCCACATAGTTTTCAAAGAGAATTATTAGACATTAGAGAGGGTTTGTCGTTGTTTTTGTTTTGTGTTTTCACCACAGGGTGGGATGTCCTGGTTGTGGAGTCGGGGCCAGTCCATGGGTGGAGGATTAGCGAAGGTGCAGAGAGATCGGTGTCAATGCCAGATTCTAGTCCCGTTTATTTAAATTTGAATTCCTCACTTCTTTCTTTTTTGTGTATATATTTACTTGTACATCTATCCAAGTATCAGTGGTCGAGAGTAACTAAGTACATTTACTCAACTGCCTATGACGCCGTTAAACCTGCCTCCACCTCAAGCAGCTACAATAGTGAAATGCTGGTAAAACATTGGTGTATTAGAATGAACAATAACACTACACAATACCTAATAATATTTCAGTCAAAGTGCCCATTTTAATTCAGAACAAGAACTTTTACTTGTAAAACTTCAAGTAGTTCCGGCTGTTAAAATTTCTGTACCTTTACTTGGATTTTAATAGGATTTATAATGAAAGACATTTACTTTTTTAGATTGACGTGTTGGTACATTTATGTAGGTAAAGGATCTGAGCACTTGTTGCACCATCTCTAAGTATAGACTGTAGCATCTAATGTAAATATGCATCGCGTTACTAGACATAGTATAACAAACTCTACTTCTCCATTGTTTAAATCGTTTAATGTCCATTTTGAAAACATTTTCAAACATTGAAATTTTAACAAATTCAGTTTATAACAATATAAAAATCACATAATCACCATTTAGGTCGTCTTTGTGGAAAAAAAGTGGACAATTTTCTTTAAATATTTCACTTTGACTACCATTTGAACGCTTCAATAAAAAGTACCCAATAGATATAGGTGTGGTTGACACTTCTCTCCGTCTTGCAGGTGTGCGGGTGTTGTTAGTGGACCAATGGATAGAGACCGGAGGTACAATGAAAGCCGCCATCCAGCTGGTGGAGAGGCTGGGAGCCACTGTTGTAGGTCAGTCAACATGTTCTACCATCATCGTCGCTATTATTATTATCATTATTATCACTGCTGTCGTTATCATGCCATGATTTAACGAACCTCAACACGCACATTTGAATATGTAACCCCGTTCTGTGCAGGCGTAGCAGCGGTGGCCATCGAAAACACTGAAGGGGGGAAGTGGGTTAAAGAAAATTACAGATTCTCCCACTGCATCCCCGAAGAGCTGCAGAGCCAAATCGACAGGAAATGTCTCAATTCTTTCAAAAGCTTCAACAACTCAACAAGCCAATAGAGTTTCTCTTGAGTTCAGTGGTGAAGAAACGGAGACGACTGAGATGATCAAGAAATCTGCATAGACATGTAGCATTTGTTTAAGAAATACTGTAATCCCCTTTTAATGACTTTTTTTTAAATGACAAACTACTGTGATTTTAACTAAATCAAACTATCTCATCAAAATACATGTTTTCAATACACTCTGATGATAATGACTTATTTTCCCTTTTTTAATATCTCTATGACACGTTAAAAAACATACAGGAACATTTTATAGAATATAAATGATCAGATGTAAACACGCTCTGTTTCAGTTTCTGGTATTAAAAACCAGATTTCAGTCGGTGATTTGATTGTTAGCGGAAAGCAAAAGGCGCCTACGAAGCATGTGCGGCGGATAAAATTTTCCCAAGGCTGCATCCAGGAGGAGTCAAAAGATAAACTTTAGGGTCAAGAGATAATTAGAAAGACTGGAAAGCAGGAAAAAAAATACATTTCTGCGACACAAAACTGAGTTTTTCTCCAAACTCTCCTTATATCTTTGTCGGCGTCTTGTGATTTACTGTATCCTTGTCCTCTCAGAACATTCAGGAACCTCTAATCTACAATTTTATGAAAAGAGGCACAGTACCTAGTAGAAACAGTCGTTTAAAAAGAGAAGAACTTAAGGTGAACCAGATTATTGTGGGGGAAAAGCAGCGAAACTGAAGATTTAATTCAAGCCCTAAAGTACAGTAATGCATCCAGGCATACGCTCTTTCAGATTCACCCACGGCCATTCTTTGGCATTTCAGCGGAACCAGTCATTTCTGTCGCTCTGCGACTCCAGATGAGCTAAACTGAGCAACACCGCAAGAATCCACATCCCATAGAGGAAAAAAACTCGCCACAGGCCAGGAAAAAGCGAACCCGAACGCGTCAGGGAAGCGCGACCCCGGCGTCCCGCCTCCTGTGTTCGCCACAGAAATCCCTCCCATGAGCTGGCGAGCAGCCACGGTTTTTTTCCACTGAGAAGGAAGAGGGGGGAAAAAAAAAATCATCTGTTTCAGTCTGTACCTTTGACTTCATACTCCTCCTCCTGTCCTTACTGACAGCAGCTCGGCTGTTTCTTCTTCGACGTAGCGTACAGACTGTTTGGAGCACTGTTGATCCCTGAAACAGACGCACACCAACAAACGGCGGTCATGACAGGTGCCGCAGTTTGTTTGTTTGTTTGTTTGTTTGTTTGTTTTCCCCACCGGTGTAACAGCGAGAGGCTGCTCGGATACTCACTGACGACGTCTCCGATTTGCCTCGATCCGCTCTTCTCCAACTCAGCAAGCACGTTGGTCTCGAATGCCAACGATGCGACTCGGAAGAAGAAGTCCTTCACGTTTTCCCCTGCGGCGTGATAGAGAGAGAAAGATCACTTAGGGATTGTCTGAAAGTTACTGGGGTTTGGAGATGCACATGACTTAAAAAAAATAAATCAATAAAAATTAGAGCCTCCTCAAGATTATTATTAAAGCAACCCAATATCACCCAGTAACTTATGTACGGCCTAAATAGTTCTAAGAGGTAGAGTTGTTCTGAGGGTAAATTTTGTCAACCAGACTTCAGAACTCTCCTGGCGAAATGTTTCGGACTCAGTTGTTATCGTTTATGAAACCTCGGGGAAGTAAATCCCAGCGTTTCCCAATGCGAGGTCTTCGCAGGTCCCGGTTTTCCTGAGGTTTGCTCTTTTGCACAAGTTGCACGTTTGTTTATATATCATTATGATGCGGAGTCACGTCAATGCGACGGTGGAGGACACGGAGAGCTCTTTAAAAAGATAATGTTCATCAAAACTGAGATATTGATCCAACTAGCGATTGGAAAATAAATCCTGGTTTCAGACATGATTTTGATCCTCTTCGTTTGGCGAAAGGAATATTTATGGTCAGTGGCAGTTTTTGATGTAACCGTTTTGAAGTATGTTGTTTTGGGTTTTTTTCCAACAGTAACTCCGCCAAGAAAATCATGACGTAAAACATAAATCCTGGTGCATGAGAAAATGAAACGCTTCTGCCAACTCCCCCCGTAAAATATCAGTTGAGCCCTCGTCAGCAAGAAATAAAATCCATAACCACCAACCCCCCCTCCCTAAAAAACTAAGTTTTATGGCGGCTCCCAGACGTGGCCAGTTTACTACAGCAGATCTAGATCCGAGCACTCACCTGTGAGCGATGACACGGCCCAGTACTCGGCGCTGATCTCTTGTGCCAGTTTGAGGGCGTCTTGTTCGATCCGAGAATACTGAGCGGGAGACTGTCAGGGAAACCACGGGCGAGAGAGTCAGACACAGTGGAATCAAGGGGCAACTGAAAACTACTTTCGTACTAAACCGATAAATCATTTTGTCGCGAAAATGGCAGAATAAGTTAAAGGGAAAAGAAACAAAAGGCCCTTTGCAGTTTCCAGCATCCCAGGCTGAGGCCTTCAGATGACTAGTTTTATCCAACCAGCTGTAAAACTGGAAAATATTCTGTTTCCTGTCACATTAGACAAAGAAAAACAACAAATCCTTATAAAAAAAATTGGAAACAGAAAAGGGTAATTGGGGTCTTTTTGCTCAAAAAGGAAAACAACTAATCTGTAAATAAAATGGTTTTAAACTGATTTTCTGCTGATCAGCTCAACATTCAACTCTGCCTTAATCTAGGGCTGCAACTAATGATTATTTTCACCATTGTGTAGTCTCCGGATTCTCTTGATTAACTGCTGAGTTGTCTTGCCAATGAAATGTCAGAAAATAGTGAAAAAATTCCCCCGCAAATGTTTCTTTTTGTCCAACCCGCAGTCCAAGACTCGAAGATAGTTATTATGGTGTCTGACAAAGAAAAGCAACAAATCCCTCAAATCCAAAACGGCAAACTCAAGTTTGGCTGCAACAGTAAGTCAAATAAAATCAGAATAATAATGATCCTTCGTTGGAGCCGTCCTTAAGATGCCAAACATCTCCTGGTTCCAGCTTAGCTCTTTTTTTACCTCCCCAGTGTGAGAATTTGCTGCTTTTCTCTGATTTACATCACTGGAGATTGAATGTCGTCGGGTAAATTGAGGGTCTGTCGGTCGGGCGAAACAAGACTTCAGATGATGTTTCTGGGCTCTGGGAGATTTGGTAATCGTTTTTTTTTTTGTTTTGTTTTGTTTTTGGGTGATTGCAAATACCACAGGATCAAAATCATAAGGCTGAAAAGTTGAAATCGCTGTTTCAACAAAAACCACAATGAAGTAAAAGATCAACATAAGTAATTCAAGAAGAATTATAGACATCTTTAGAAAGAGAAATAGCCCAACAACTAGAAATTACGACATTTAGTCCCCTCCACCGCCTAAGTACAGTTAGTAATGTCTCGGGGGCTTTGGTGTCAACTGACGGATGAGTAACCACGTTCCTGAGCTTACAGCCTGGATACAGGTGCTTTTTTCTCCTAGTGGCAACCATCCAGAACCGTTCACACTTGACCCCAATAAAGACACACAAGTTTACACAGTAGAGTGTACACAGTAGAGTGTACACGGGCGTTGAGCGTTTGAAACGGCAGGAGACGCACACTCAGGTCTTTCTTGGTGCCGACGAGGAACAGCTGGACACCGGTGGGGTCGTTCTCCTTCAAGGCGTCTTCCAGCCACTGCCTGTGGACGGCAAAAGATGGGTTAGGAGCAAAAGAACAAACAAACAAACAAACAAAAAAAGAACTAAAAGGATCTGGAAGAGTGAGAATGATTTTCTCAAAATAAAAGAAGCTTACCTGACGTGGCCCAGAGAGGCGATATCATTGACATCGAACACAATGATCACAACTGGAAGGAAAAAATATTATGTCAATAAAAACAGTTTAAAGGGCCTAGTTGCAGCATTTTAGCAACAGAAAGTCGGGTGATGCATGCACAGCCGCGTTTCCTCCCTTGAAGTTCAAACAACAAGTCTTTAGTACATTTCCTATTTGTTTTCTGCCCTTGAACGCATCTCTCTCACCCTGGGCTCCTCGGTAGTATGTGGAGGCGATGCACTTGAACCTCTCTTGGCCCGCAGTGTCCCACCTGTGATGGAAGGAGGGGTGATCGGTGAGCAACAGTGCAGCAGACACAGTCGATCTCCTTTGTTTTGTGTATAATAGACATTAGACCTACAGCTGCAGGCTGAAGGGAACCCCCAGCACCTCGAACCGCTCCATCTCAAAGTCGACGCCGATCGTTGCCTTGTAGTTCTTATCGAAAGCATCTTTGCAAAATCTGAAACGAAGGAAAGTGCTCGCGATTCAGAAAATCCAGTTGATAAACGGGCCCAGTAGGCGCCTCTAAAATCTATAGTACTTACCAGAGCGAGGGAGGCTACAGTATATATATCTATCTATAGATATATCTCTCTCTCTCTCTCTCTTTATATATACATATAAATAAGAGAGAAAGAGATAGAGAGAAAAAGAAGGCATTTTGTTTTTAAATGTTAATAATTTTCTGCTGCATGTATTTGAATCAAAAAGCTTGGATCTTGTGTATTTTAAATGCAAATTCAACCCCTTTTAATAATAAATTCAGAGGACTCTGCCTCCTCGAGGGATGTAAATGTCCCCTGAGCTCTCTCTTATTTGAGTTAATCATTTCCCAGAACTGCACGTCACCCGTCTTTCCACCCAGTGGGCAACTGTGCCTCAGCTGACCTATTAATCAGGCAGGTTTTCCCCACAGCCAGGTCGCCCACGACGATGACCTTGGAGATTTTAAATCTGCTGAGAAGAAGAGGAGAAGAGGCAATGAGAGGCGCCGGATGAGACCCGATCCCAAGATTTGCGATCCGGCCCGCGGTTCCCGTACTCACCCCACCGTGCCGGTGCGCTGCTCCTGGCAGGCGGACCTCACTTTACCGTGGAAATCGTCTTTGGCGTGGAGGGCGGCCTCCTTCCTGAAATACTGAAGGACAGGAAGAGGTATTTCTTTTTCCTTCCTTTCTTTTTTTCGAGTCCGTTACAGACGTGAGGGCTCAGGCAGTGAACGACTTTTACCTTTGGGAGCTGAGCGATGATTCGGTCCCTCCGGACGGGAGGCAGGACGCTCATGGCTGAAACTCGGACTGACATGAAGCCTCCGGGTTAATATTTAGCACAGGGACGTGGCGCTGGACAGGGAGAGGAGCCGAGCAGCATCAATAATCTGCCATTTTAACTAGTTAAACTTGTTTCCTTATAATATTTAGACTGCGGTGAATGTTTTTTTGGCACCAACATCAGGCCTTGTGTTTATTTTTCCTGTTGCTACTGGGAATAAAATTTACAAGATGAAAAATGAGGCTTGTAACAAATCTGCATCCAACGTGAAGAGATAGAAATAAACAATAATCTAATTCTACCAACACTGGTTGACATTGTCTAAATAGAAACAGCCAAAACATCTCTGGATCCAGCTTCCTAAATATGAGTGTTGATAGATATGAGATGCTTTGTTTTTTACCCTTTTATGACATCTAATAGAAACATAAACAATTAAATATACAATAATTCACCCCCCAAAAAAAGAGTTGACAGATTAATCAATTATGAAACTAAACGTTTAGTTGCATTTCAAATATCTTCTGGGCAGTTTGCTGCATGTACATAAAGCTGAAAAAAAAAGAACAAAACATAACAAATTAATTGAAAGTTTACCCTCAAGTCTCGTTCATTCATAAACAAGACAAAAACCCTCTCACCACTCTTCAGTTGAACCTACTACACAAGCACAAGTTTCTAATTCATTTGGATTAAATCAGCTCAGGTTCTCTCCAGGTGCCGTCTTTGTCTCTGGCCTAATATTCCCTTTATTTACCCAGGCAGCCAGAACCGAGGCCGGACTGCCGACCGGGTGGAGCCGGCGGCGGGGCCCTCCGGGGCCCTCCGTGGCCCTCCGGGGCCCAGCATCAACCCCGACCGGTCCCGGCCCCCCCGTCCACCATCTTTCCGGCCTTGCTCTTGTTAAACCGCACCGTCGCCGCCTCTCTCTGGCCTCTGCAGCGCTACCTCAGGTGAGTCGGTCTCTGCCGGACTCAGCTCGCTTTTCTTCTCAAGTGAAGCTTATGCTTAACAAATTACTCGTCGTGTAAAGAGTCCGTAAGTCTCCGGATTCCATCCGTGCAAAGAGGATCATTATAAAATCACTGCAAAAGCCGTTGACACGGAACCGGGTCAAGTGTTTTTCAAGCGAAGGCCTGATGTTCCCCTTCGTTGGGCCGTAAACAGGTGAAGAAACAAAAATAAAATCAAAACCTCACATTTCTAACATGAGATCGGTTCTTTCTGAGCTTTCGGTAGCCAGAGTCATGACCGAAGAGCAGAAACCGTTTTATTTTGGGTAATGTTTTTGGTTTTTGGTGGGTTTTTTTCCAACAGTTTTGACAAAATTCAAATTTTTGGGGTTTTTCTGACTGTTGGTTCAAAACCCCCCAAATATTACAATATATCATTATATTATAATAAAATGAAGACTGGGAAACAAAATGGTGCCAGCTGGTTTTCTGCCAATTGACCAATCGATCAACTAATCAAACAACTATTGATCGTTTATACTGAGGAGTGCTGGGAATAACCCCCCCCCGAGCGACGGGTGCCCGCACGGGTCACCCGGACCAGACGACCGCGGCCGCCGACCGCGTCGATCCCGTTTAATCCCATTGTTCTCCGGACGAACAGACCTCGGTTCGGCCGGTTCGGCTCAGGAGCCGCAACGGAACCGAAACCGAGCGACTTCTCTTGTTTGTTTTGTCTCTGTTTGTTTGTTTGTTTGTTTGTTTTTTTTGTTTTGTATTTTTTAAATCTACAAACTCGACGTGTTCACTTCCAGTCCGGAGATTCGAGGTTTTCTCGTCTCGTCTCGGTGAAGGAGACAAAACGCGGACACCGCGACCTGCGGCCGCGTTCACGTCCCAGGGAACTTTTCTCTCTCTCTTTCTTTCTTTCCCCTCGTTCCTTCTTTCCCTCCTCTCTCTCCCTCCTTCCTCCTTTCCCGTCCTCCTCTCTGCTAAAGCAGCGTGTCGGGGCTCCTACCTCCGAGAAGCGACGGTCCTCTCCTCCTCCTCCGCTTCCTCCTCCGCGGCGTCCCGACTCGGATGCTCCCCGCCGGACCACAGAGCCCGTCCTGGGTCGCTGCTCGCCGCCGGACCGCTGGGTTCGTGGTGGACGGAGCTGAAATGGATCCACGGAAGTTGAAGTCTGGAGGAGGAGGAGGAGGAGGAGGAGGAGGAGGAGGAAGGAAGGGGGGGCTACGGA